>JADRCD010215301.1:13889-54820 GCA_019843815.1 Montemys delectorum
TCTCTCTCTCTCTCTCTCTCTCTCTCTCTCTCTCTCTCTCTCTCTCTTCCTGCTGCCCACTGATCCAGATGTAGAACTCTGGGCATCTTCTCCGGCACCATGCCTGCTTGCGCGCCATGATAACTGACCGAGCCTCTAAACCCATAAACCATCTCCAACTAAGTGCTTTCCTCATGCGCCATGTTTTTGTTGATGCATTCTTTAGTGGACGGACATTTTTGGACTTGTACTAGTTCTAACCACCAGACTCTACTGCTCTAATGGAAGCCCTTTGGCCTACTATTTAAAATTGTTACATTCGGGGGCTGGAGAGATGGCTCAGTGGTGAAGAGCACTGGCTGCTTCTTCCGAAGGTCCTGAGTTCAAATCCCAGCAACCACATGGTGGCTCACAACCATCCTTAGTGAGATCTGAAGCCCTCTGCTGGTGTGTCTGAAGACAGCTACAGTGTACTTACATATAATAATAAATGGGCCAGAGTGAGTGGGGGCTAGAGCGAGCAGAGGTCCTGAGTTCAATTCCCAGCAACCGCATTGAAGGCTCACAACCATTGTAAAGTTACAGTGTACTCATATACATAAAGTAAATAAATAAATCTTTTTAAAAAAATTGTTAGATTCATCTTTGGTGTGTGTTTGTGTGTGTGTAGCTTGCTTGAACATTCAGAGAGAACTAACTCCATTAAATACGTGTACATAATTTAATGGAGTTAGCTCTCTCCAATTATTTGGGTCCTGGGGATCGAACTCAGGTCATCAGGCTTGGTGGCAAGCACCTTCACCATCTCACTGGCCCCATTTATTCTTTCTGCAGATGAAGGTTACTGTATTCTCCAGAGTTTTGAAAGAGTAATGACAAAGGTAGGGGCAGAAGAGTGCGCTGCCTGGGGAGGGCAACCGAGGGAAGCCCTTACCACTCCCAGGCCTCCTAAGCAAACAGAGAGGGTTGGGAGACTCATCCAGCATCCCTACCTTCTAGTGCCTTGAACTGGAGCCAACAGGAGCAGGGGCCTTGAAGGAGATCATAAGGATGAGAAAGTACAAATTAAGTTAGGCTGAAAACATGTAAACTCCGCCTGGCCCATAATCCAGCAGGGAAGACAGCGGTGGGCTGGGCTGCTTGCAGGGAAATGGTTCTTTCTAGCTAGAGAGGGGTAACACCTGAGCGACTGTTGCTTCTCTTCTCAAGGAGGAGCCTTGTACTCTAAAGTCAGACTCTCCAAATGAAATGCTCCACTTATGCCTGGAAGATTCTAAGTCTTGATCCAGAGAAGCAGCAGCCATGTCCATGTTTGTACAGAGCCTCAGACACCAGGGTCTGCAGGTGCCTCATTTGAGGACGATCATGTCTTTATTACCCAGGACCATGGATCCACTGTGTAACCCATGTGGGAACCTGGGAAACCCATCCTGCTTTCCTTCAGCCTGTCTGAGCAGGGTTTCAGCTCAGCTGTGTGGTACCTCACAACTATAATCCCAGAATTTGTTAGCTGAAGGTGTGGGAAGATGGGGGGGGGGGGGGGGGTTAAGGGCCAGTCTCAGCCTCCCTGTAGGTTACAGAGAAGCCTGAGTTACAGGAGGCCCTGTCTCAAAACAAAACAAACAGACAAAACAACAAAACCCCAAAGCAAAAAAATAAAAATAAAAATAAAACAATCAACCAAACAAGATTTCCTCTCAATTTCACCTTTCTCGGAACCCTACAGCGATACCACATCTTCTACTGTTTGGAGATAGCATTGGTCCTCCCTCATGAGGAGTCTCCCTCAGGAATGCTCAGGAGAGCTACTGGATACAGCTTTGTTCTTGGTGGTCTGGGACTGACTGGACCAGGTCATGAGATGACCTCCCGGGACCCAGAGCATGATGCAATCTAGACAACGGAGGGAGTAAGACAAAGCGCAGATGTAGTCTTTCCAGCCAATGAATCTGACCTGGCTGCCATCTTTGGCAGACCAGAGTATCGCCTGGAGCAGAGGAGGACAAAGACGCTATTCAGTCACCGGGTGCACCTATACACGTGGACTGAACAAAAGGGTGTCGGGAAACAAAGGGCTAATCTCTGTGGGGTGTGGTGGGGCTCACTTGTAATCCTGGTACTCCCTGGAAGTGGAGGCAGAAGGATCAGAAGTTCAGGGCTAGCCTCCGGTAAATAACAAATCTGAGGTCAGCCTGGTTGCTTGAGAATGGCCCATTCAAACAGGAAACAAAAGAAAAGAAACGGATGGGTCTGAGCGAGGGCTGGAGGCAGTGGACACATCTAGGCCCTTGTCTGAGTCACACTGGGTCTTACGACATTTGAAGGACAGCTCCTTTCTCCAGAATGAAATGAGTTCTTAAGAGCAAAAGGAAAGGGGTGGGGAGGGGGAATTTAAAAAATGCCCATCTTCTGAACACCATCTTTGTGCGGGCGTCTGGTGGAGGCTGGCAGGGCGGGGTCATCTGCCAGCTAGGCCTGTAGGACTTGGTTTTTGTTTATTCCACTCACACTCGGGGCAGTTGCCAGGACCCGCCCCCGCTGCAGTCGCTGGAGGAGCTGGAAGTTTAACGTTCCTGCTGAGAATCGGTGTGTTTTCTTTGGCTGCTCCTAGGTGGGGGCTTGCTGTGGTCTAGCCTGGAAAGAAGGTCTAGCCCAAGTCCGGCCTGAACCGAACGAGCCTGTCGCCATGCCGGCTTGCTGCAGCTGGAACGATGTCTTGCAGTATGAGACAAACAAAGTCACCCGGATCCAGAGCGTAAATTATGGCACCGTCAAGTGGGTGTTGCACATGATCGTCTTTTCCTACGTTAGGTAAGCGGGGCGTGGGATGGGCAGATCTCTGCAGCACTGGACAGCGCCGCCGGCAGCCCCACAATGCAGCTGCTGGTGCACTTGTTGGATTCTATGTGGTCCTTAAATCTGAGACACATTCTCATAGCCTGTTGGGAGGAAACAGTAAGAGGAAGCTGTCCTTGGCTGTAGCTGGAGGAAGCTGCAGAGTGAGGGAGGCAGGCTGTGTGCCCCCCTTTTGCCTTTTCAACAGCAGCCAAGGCCTGCCAAGATGAGCAAGGCAAGGCGTGCCCGGGGAACCTGGGAGACAGAGGCCAACACCCTGGGCTCCCACAGAGACGAGGGGATTTCCCTTGTGGGCTCTTAATCATCCTTCTGCTTAGGAGAGGTAGAACCAGGTTTGGAAATGTCGTTTTTTTAGAGCATCTAGGGGGGCCTTTAAAAACCACTTATGAAGGTACAAAATGTGTACCCCAGACTTTCACTGATTCACAGCGTTCATGGCTGTGGCTTCCCGTGTATTCATCGAGCTGTGCAGGAGTCACCAAAATCAAGAACATTTTCAACCGAGTGTGGTGGTGCATGCCTTTAGTCCCAGCACTGGGGAGCCAGAGTCCAGTCTGTCTATCCAAAGCAAGTTCGAGGACAGCCAGGACTACACAGAAAAACCCTGTTTTGAAGAACAAAACCAACCAAACAAAAAGAACATTTTTATCAGTCTAAAAAGTTGTCCCTTAGTTCAAGTATCCACCAATACATTTTCTGTTCCTGTGGGTTTACATGTATATGTATATGTATACGTATACATATATGTAATGTGTATGTGTATGTATATATGTGTGTATGTGTATATGTATGTATATGTGTATATATGTATGTATATATGTATATACACTCACACACATTTATATATGTGTTTCATATAAATAGAATCACATGGCATGTGGTCCTTTGCGACTGACTCTTCCTCTTAGTGTGCTCACTTCGTGTTAGAGCTAGTGTATCCATACTGTTTATCCATATTTATGGCTGGATAACAGTCCACTGTTATGTGGTAAGTACAGCAGTATGGAAGTAGACGGCCCACTGGATGAGACCACTTCTTACCATTCACAGATAATAGACGTTGGGTTGCTTCTCTCTCTGTTACCTGAACATATGTCCTAATCTCTCCTGGGTTTACCTGGGGGGTGAGGGGGTGGGAGAGGAACTTGTTAGGTCACGTGACAACTGCATGTCTGTCACCCTGGGAGTCACGGCTGGACTGTTCAATGTGGCAGCTTCACCTTTTCACAGCCTCAGAGCCTGAGAGTCCCCCACTCTGTCCACATCCTCACCAAGCGGCGAATGCTGTGGCTTTCGGACTGTAACTAACCTAGTGGGTGTGAAGTGCTCTCTCCTTGTGGCTTTGGCTCCAGTTGCCCTGACGATGATACTGATGGTGCTTTTGACACAGTGTGTGGAGGTGCTGTGGTTTACAAAGAGTGAGAATGGCCTCTGAGAGAGTACCTGTTTGTGTGTAAGGGGTGCATGCGGGTGGAGGCCGGGGTTGAGCTACCTGAAGCTCACCAATTCAGCTAGACTGACTGGCCACCAAGCGCCAGAATCCTGGAGTCTCTGCCTCCCCAGTGCTGGGCTTACAGGCACCTGCTGCTATGCTCAGTTTTTACATGGGCGCTATGAGTTGAAGTTGTATCTTTCTGCCTCCATGGCAAACACTTAGCCCACGGAGCCATTTACCAAGCTTGGAGGTGGCCTATTCTATAATCCTGGATACATCTTCCTGGCCAAGTCACTTAACCTGCCTGAGCCTCAGTTTCTATGTCTGTTCATACAGTCATTGGACAACAGTGGAAAGAAAGGCCTTATCATTGACGCTACTGGGAAGATGTTTTCCTCTTCTCAGGAGACCGAGCTCAGAAATATTTCAGTGGCCAAAGAAGATCAGAGAGGGCTGATGTCTTTTGCAGCCGTGTCCCCTGGCCCAGCTGACCTCCACCAACAGCAAGCACAGTGCTGTCCTTTGAAAGCCCCAGGCTCTTTTGCTAGGGAGAGGGTTGTTACCTGTGCTTATTTGTGTGTTTCAAAAAGTACTCCCCGATTGGCTGGCTGTTCCCCAAAGAGTGGCCTCATACCTGTAAGGCCGGGCCTCTTCTGTGAGACCATGATGTAGGTGGAGAAGATACCAGACACCAAAGCAACCCAGGCACAGTCTCTATGGCCTGGGGGAGTGTGTGGGGGGGGAGAATGAAATGTTCAATTCATCACCTTGGCCCTGGATGATAAGATAGAGTCTGAGCAGCTGGAGGATTAGAAAAGGCCCACTTAAGAGGAGACCCCTCCTGGGGGCGGGAGAGATGGCTCAGCGATTAAGAGCACTGACTGCTCTTCCAAAGGTCCTGAGTTCAAATCCCAGCAACCGCATGGTGGCTCACAACCATCCAGAATGAGATCTGACGCCTTCTTCTGGTACTGTCTGATGACAGCTACAGTGTACTTAGATATAATAATAAATAAATCTTATTAGACCGGAGCGAGTGATAGTGTACTCATATAAATAAATAAATAAATAAATAAATAAATAAATAAATAAATCTTTAAAAAAAAAAAAAAGAGGAGACCCCTGTAGGTGAGGAATCCAGCCATGTGACACGTGGGACAGAAAGAATAGTAACTGTAAAGATCCAAGCAAACAAGAGGGACAGCAAGGACTCCCACCATCCAGAAGCTCATGAGACAAGGGAGGAGCCGGAGACAGGGCAGATAAGAATGTGATTCTCTGCAGAGCCTATCTATCTGTCTGGGGAGTGGAACCTTCTGACTGGTGTATCTGAAGGCTCTCCAGTGGCTACTGTGCAGAGGGAATGGGACATTTGGTAGGACGAGAACAGGGTACAAGGGGTACACTGAGAGCCTGCTGGAGCCACCCAGCTAATAGAGGATCACAGCTGGCCTAAAATGGAACGAATGGTGGAGTTGGAGAGATATGAGCCAAGTTGAGATGGCTTTGGGGGAAAGATGGCTTGGGGGTCCCGCGGATGAGGGTTGTCTTTTTCATGCAAGATCAAAGAGAGACAAGCTTACTCAGCACTGGTAGGGACGCTGACTAAGCAGTTAAAATGGTTTTTGTTGTTGTTGTGGGGGTTGGGAGTTGTTTGTTTTATTTTGTCTTGGTTTTTTTGTTGTTGTTGTTTTATTTTTTTGTTTTTCTTTTTGGGGGGCTTTTTTTTTGCTTTCTGTTTGTTTTTGTTTTTGTTTTGCCATGGACTGGGTTGCTTCGGGGACCCCTTGTTCCGCGGGGTGATAAAAGTTCTGGCCTGGTGGGCAAAGAATTCAGCAAGTGACAAACAGACACGACCCAAGGGAGTGTTGTAACTGAATGCAATTTGCAAAGTGAAAAATCAGGCTTATATTGTATACAGCAAAACAAGGCGAACTATAGAAGTCAAATAGGCAGGTAGTGGTCACGTTAAAGTCAGTAAGATCAAACAGCCAGATAGATGCAAGGCAGAGGAGCAGTGGTGTCCTTCTTCTTGGGCTATTTTGGCAGCCCCAAGTAAAATTCTCAGGGTCTTTCTAAGGCAAGCAGCTGGGGGTCCTTGAGAATAACCTTGGCTATAACATAGAGAATTAGTGATGGAAGCCCTACAACTTCTATTAGTAAAGCAATTCTGCCTGTGTGGGACTGCTCTGACAATGAGTGCCTAACTGCTATCTCTAACTTTGAGGACACTCTGTCTGGTAAGACAGCTTCTTAGTAAAAATTCCAAGCTAATTACAGCTAGGAAATCAATTAGGATTATTGAAACACTGTGGAGGCCAGGAAATAATGTTTAATCTCACTATTAGCTAATAATGAAATATTTCCTAGGGCACCTTTATGCCTGAATAAAGAAAGCACATAGATCTCTCCACAGACTTTACCAGAGACCAATCTGGAACACAACTGAGCTAGGAGATGTCAGTGACTGACTACCTCAGGAGACTGGCCGGAGGGTACGCCTCAGGTCTAAGATCAGGTTTTTAGGCCTGTCCAGACACTACTGAAGTAGACGAGTTCTGTGTGACAATTTTTGTTTGGTTGTTTTTTTGTTTTTTGTTTTTGAGACAGGTCTTAACTGTGTAGCCTGGGCTGTTCTGGAACTTGCTCTATAGACCAGGCTGGCCTCGAACTCACAGAGATCCACCTGCCTCTGCCTCCCTGGTGCTGGGATTTTAAAAGCATGTGCTACCACTACCCAGCTTAAAATATTTTGACTACTACAGTCTGTAATATCCTCTTATATGTGTCTAGCCCCAAAGTGTTAAAAGCAAAATCTGAAATATATAATCTCAAAAAAAAAAAAAAAATAGTCCAAGCCCTTTCTCTTTTAGCTCCCCGGGGAAGCTCCACTTCTGCTCCACTGTGCTACCTGAGGCTTCTACGTAGATTGCTGCATACCCACAGGGCTTCTGGGGTCCATGCCAGCTCAGCCTCCCTGGCTGTTGGCACAGCACTGGGCTATGGGTTAGCAGCATCAGGCTGCCATTACAGTATCTCAGGGGGAGGCCTGGGGGATTGCAGAAACCAACAGGGCCCAGACTGTGGACAGAATTGAGCTTTATCTTAAAGATGCTGGGAAACATCAAGAAGAAGGCAACCTTGTCCTGTTCTCCTATCTACTGTGTTTCCATGATGTCTCTTTTTCTGCCTGTCAGGCCACCCTCGGTCTCTTTCACAGGGACACATGGGCATTTGGAATTCACCCAGATTACCTAAGGTAAACTTACACTCCAAAGTCCTCAGTCTTGTGTTTAGACTGTTCTCCCTGATAAGGTGCCATTGCCTGGTTCCAGAGATGAGGGAGGATCCTACCAGGATAGGTGACTGGTAGGATCCAGCACATTCAGGGAGAAGCTGCAGTTGAGGTCCTGGTGCCTGGTTCTCACATTAGTGAGAAGGACTGTTGGTTCTGTGGGTTCCCATTGGGCAGTGGCCTACAGAGACCTTTGTCCTGGAGTAGCCTGCTTCCTGACTGTGTAGTGTCCAAGTGAACCCGGTCTTTGACCATCTGATAGATCATAGGATGAACTGTCTTAACAATATTTACAAATCTCGTCGGTGGCCAAAGTCACATAGCCAGTCAGGGGCAGAGCCCAAGATTGAACTTTCACAGTGACTGAGTTCATCCAGTCTTCATCCAGAGTTCACACTCAGCCTGGAGACTGGAGGGGACAGAACTAAGACCTGGAGGGAGACTAAACTGTATTGGACCACCTGTTTGTGAACTGATGGTGATCCAGCCTGAGGAGGTGGCAGTGACAGAGGACAGGTGGAGTTGAATAATATGAGGAAGATAAAGTAGTAGAATTTCTTTGATTTCAGCTGTGTAGCCCTGGCTGTTCTGGAACTCACTCTGTAGACCAGGCTGGCTTTGAAATAAAAAATCCAGCCTGCCTCTGCCTCCCAAGCACTGGGATTAAAGGCGTGTGCCACCAGCGCCCAGCTGATTCCGGTTTTCTGAGACAGGGTTTTCATATGTAGTTTCCATATGCAACTGCACCTAGCCCTGAACAGCTACCCCTGCCCCCTGCCTCTACCACCACCCAAGTGGAAGAATCACTGGCACATACTACCTTGCCCACCTCAAACAATAGGACTCGTAGTACAATGGATGGGCAAGGGGCAGGGTGGGTGAGGGTAAGGAGAGAGAGGCTCAAGAGTTGCCACATTCCTGACGTGGGCAGCTAATGAGAAGTTGGTGGAATACTTTTCTGGGGCTAGTACATTCAGGAGAAAAGCTAATTGGTGTTAAAGGCTGAGTTCAGAGCTTAAGACTTTTAGTTAGATGGGTACATGAGACTCAGAACTACGCATATTGGCTGTGTAGTTATTTGTTTCAGAGCTTTAAGACAGACCGTACATATGCCACCAGCCTACAGATGGTAATTGAAGCCATGGACATCTTCGGTAGACTAGCACAAGAGGTAACTAGATGAAAGCAAGAAGCTAGGAAGAGAGAGCCCTGAGTGGCGCTAACATCCAAAGGACATGGAGATGCAGAACTTCCCAAAGGATTCTGAGACAGATGCCAGGGAGATCGGAGGAGGTCAGGGGAACCCTGTAGGCTCCTTGAGGCTGTGGTTAGAAGGAGGAGGAAGTGGTCCACAGTCACTGGAGTCGACCACGGCCTCTGCAGCATGCCTGCTGGCCCCGGGAGGGAGAGAGTGTGCTGGTGAGGGAGGCTCTGGAGAAGCAATGGGGGTGGGAGCCAGACTGGAGTGGGTGGAGGAGTGAATGGAGGTGCGGAAATGGATGTGGTGACTCACTCTTTCAAGACTGGACTCCACAGGAGGATCCAGGCCCTGCCTAGCGGCAGGGGGAGAAGAATTGGGGGGGGGGGGAGTATTTTTAAGATGGGAAATTATTGCTGTGTGGGGAAAGCATCAGAGCTTAAAATAAAAAAAAATAGAATAAAATAAAAATAAAAAAGATGGGAAATTATATTTAAATGCAGATGGGAAGAAGAGGGAGATGGATAAATGAAAAATCACGACCATTACCATGGTCATCTTCACGGGGACCAGCCAGCAACCATGGGGGAAGCTTGTGTGGCTCTCTTCCTTCTGAAATTACCCATGACAGGTCCATCTTGTGCTCTTCTCCTTCAGAGGGCTCTCACAACTGCTTCATCTGTCCTCATCTCTGGACTGATACACAAGGTGCTGTCTGGACCCTTCACTATCTCATGCCCATGTAGACGTGGCTGTCAAGACCCTTGTGGCCGGGAGTGGTAGCACATGACTTTAATCTTAGCACTCAGGAGACAGAGACAGGAGGATCTCTGTAAGGCCAGCCTGGTCTACAAAGCCAGTCCAGGACAGTCAGGGGCTGTCACACAGAGAAACCCTGTCTCAAAAAACCAGGGAGTTGGTGGAAGTGAGGGGGGTGGAAGGAGGATGGTGGGGGGGAGCAAGACTGACTTGTAAAAGGTAGTATGCACACTTTTGCTTTACTGATGTTCACTGCATGAAACAATGTAGCCTTTTGTACAAGCCTTCCTTGATGCAAGGAACTTGAGCCACAATGTATATGCCCTTGACCCGGTGAAGAAGATGCTCCCACAAATGCTCCCTGGTAACAAGAGTGAGGGTGTATATACAGGCAGCAAAGCCTGAAGCTAGGCACCAGCTTTCTGAAGAGGCAGGTCTCTCAGAGCTTTCGCTTTAGAGTTACCTTTGCTCAGAACTCTGAGGTTCCTTAGAAGAGATAGGCAGACTTGGCTTACAGTCACTTCCTCCCCTGGGGCGCTCTGAGAACCTTCTCACCATGTTGCCAGTGAGCCACTTATGCAGCTATAAATCCGTGAAAATCCTTGAAATCCATAGCATATGGATTGGGACTCTGAAGAACACCTTCCTAGGGGTCATCTCCATCTACATCTGGTGAGTCCAGCCGGAGCCAGTCCCAGGGCTCCATGACCCAACCTCTTTCTCTGCCTCCACTGAATCCCTGCTCCTCCAGGCTAACCCTTCTTTGGCCAGAATGTCTGGGTGACCCTCGATTCTCCTGTGTCAGATCTCTTCTGCCTGCCAGGCTCTCCAGCTCCTCTCAATCTTGCCCACCCTACCAGGCTCAGGTAGATCCCAGCTCCTTGATACTGTGCTTGCTCCAGGGGCTGGTGGCTTTGTGCACCCAAATGCATTGAACACCAGTTTCTTAGAGCTAATAGTTCCTGGGATTAAAGATGAGAAAATTATAACCCCATTCATGGGCTGAACCCATGGTCCAGAGAAGATGTCTAGCTTCTCTTGAATCATCCCTCGAGGTCAAGAGTTGGTGACTGAATTGGTAATTAGACTATTCTTTCTATAGGGCAAGATACTGCAGACTCTTTGCCTCTTGCCTCCTTTGATTCATCTCTGGAATATGTTGATATAATTTTCATGTTCATTATGATACAAAGGTCCATTGTGTGTACAAAGCCTTAGCTAGTTTGAAATAGTTGGATTCAATTAGAGATCATCATGTTACATGGTCTAGAACGGCGACGATGGATGCATAAGACTGAGCTTCCCAAATGGTAGAGCATGTGTCGCTCTGGGAGAAAGTTGCAATAGATAGCTTGAAAGAAAATCCCAAGTATTTTGTACGTGCTTTGAGGCCGAGGTGAGACAGAGCACTTGTGATTGTATTTGTCTATATGTGTTCTATTGCACTCTGTGTCAGGCTTGCTGAGTGGGTCCCAAATCTGGCTTCCTAGCTCTAACATCTTTTTAAAAACCGTCTACATTTTGTGCGCAGTCGCATGCTCATGTGCCCTGGTGTGCATGTGGGGACCAGGGAAAACCTTTCAGAAGACGGTTCTCGCCTTCCATCTTTGTGTAGGTCCTGGGGATTGAACCCAGGTCGTCAGTCTTGTCAGCAAGTGACTTTACTCATGGAACCACCTCACTAGACCAATGCCTTCCTTCTTTAATCCCTGTTGGAGAAGCACTAGAACGTCCTGTGAATAACGTGGTTATTTTTTAAGATTAATGAATTAATTTATTTATTCCATGTATGTGAGTATACTGTAGCTGTCTTCAGACACACCAGAAGAGGGCATCGGATCTCATTATAGACGGTTGTGAGCCACCATGTGGTTGCTGGGATTTGAACTTGGGACCTCTGGGAGAGCAGTCGGTGCTCTTAACCTCTGAGCCATCTCTCCAGACCCTCTGTGAGTAACGTAGTATCTATGTGCCTCTGTGTGACTTCAGAAACAAAGCACACTGATCCAGCACTGCTCCCTGTAAAGTTAGCCTTCAACCCATTTCACTGTTTTTCTCCATAATAATCATTCTGAATTTGATCTTTGTTCCTTTATTTTGATATTTCTATAGACATATGTCTATGTTTATACAGATGTGTGATATTCATCTCACCTATTGAGGTGAAATTCATATAGCATAAAACTGACCACCTAAAGGGGGCAGGATGAAGGACTATTTTAATGTAAACACACCAGTGTCATTTAACAGGTGCATGATAACATGTAGTAACGCCCTTATCTACCAATGTATTTCTGTCTTGTTTTTTGTTTGTTTGTTTGTTTGTTTTTGTTTTGGTTTTTTGGTTTTTTGAGACAGGGTTTCTCTGTATAGCCCTGGCTGTCCTGGAACTCACTCTGTAGACCAGGCTGGCCTCGAACTCAGAAATCCTCCTGCCTCTGCCTCCCAAGTGCTGGGATTAATATTTCTGTCATCTTAAAAGGAAGTAATATACTCATTAACTGTTCCTCTCCATTTCTCCTCTCCTGGCAACTATCCATTTTCTTTCTGTATAGATTTATTGATTTCATGCATTTCTTACAAATGCAGGGTGTGATGGCCCATGCTGTTAATCCCAGCACTCAAGAGGCAGAGCTAGGAGGATCTTTATGAGTTCGAAGGCCATCCTGGTCCACACCAAGACAACTAGGATTACATAGACAGGTCCTGTCTTCAATAGATGGGTGGATGGATGGATAGATAGATGATAGATAGATAGATAGATAGATAGATAGATAGATGATAGATAGATAGATAGATAGATAGATAGATAGATAGATAGATAATATAAACCATGAAACAAGAGCAAGCCCAGCCAAGGTGGCACTGAGTCCGGGACAGAGCCATTCAACTCTCCAAGAGCAGAGCTCTGAGTTGAGATGCCGTCTATAGTAGGTAGTGATAAAGGGAGGGGCAGGTACAGCTGCTAGCCCCAGTTTGTAGCAGGGATAGTCACAAGGAGCAGAAGCAGACTGTCAATAGCAGCAGCTCCCTCGACACTCCTTCCCGCAGAGTCTGCAGCCCTCCGTTGGGAGGAAATCATTGAAGCTTTTTCATCTGTCCCCAGCTTTGCTTTGGTGAGTGACAAGCTGTATCAGCGGAAAGAGCCCGTTATCAGCTCCGTGCACACCAAGGTCAAAGGCATTGCGGAGGTGACAGAGAGTGTCACAGAGGGTGGGGTGACGAAGTTAGTGAGCAGCATCTTTGACACTGCGGACTACACCTTCCCTTTGCAGGTGAGTGCCGGGGAACTCCAGGTCACGTCCCTGTTCCCATCCTTAGGGGTCTAGGACCTCATTTCAAAAAGGAAAAAAAAAGTTAACTTGGGACTAAGGATACATAGCTCAACTGGTAGAATGCTCGGCTAGCAAGCATGAAACCCTGTAGCCCAGGAGGTCAAGGCTGGAGAATCGCTGATCAAGGTCACCCTCAGCTGCACAGTGAGTTTGAGGCCAGCCTGGAGTGCATAAGACCTTGTCTCAAAAGAAAAGAAAGACACTGGCCCTATTTAAAACCTGTGAAAAATCCCAACTGAGAAAACCTAAAAATTGCAAAACTGGGTCACATCCAGCCGTTCAAAGATTTGGTCTTTGCTTTATCCAGTCCTACCGGGCCGCTCAAAATAGCACTGCGTCCTGGCACATTCCAAACATGATCTCATTCACTCACACTGAGGCACACGGGGCTTTAGGAGTAGGGTCACCGAATAGCAAGCTCAGCCTGGATTCAGAAGGGCAGAGGGCTTGTCTTCTACACGCCTTGTGTGTCTTATATTGAAAAGGTCACCGGGAAATGGTTCTTGAGTCTTTCGAAAGGAAGGATGTGGTGACGAAGAAAGAAAAGGTGTAGGCCACAGAGAAGTGTGTGTGGCTAGCTGAGTTTGCAAAGCAGGGAAAATGAAAGGGGTTACCAAAAAAGGAGAAATAAAAGAGGGGTGGAGGAGTTAGGAACAGATGGAGGGGGAGGAACAAAATGGTCCATTTGCAATCCTGGGGAGCCAGGGCACTTGGCATAACCATCAGACCCAAGCTGCTATTTGTTTCTAGCTATAAATCACAAAAGCCACTGATTGCCCAGGTAGTGGGAAGCCCCATGGCCTTCCATTAAGCCTTGAGAAATCTGAACAGCCTGCCCAGGGTGCAGCCCACACCCCACCTCCACATCCCCGGCTCTCCGGAGTCTTGCTTTAATGGGATTTTACTGTGTCAGAAAATGACACAGCTGCTTTTGAGCCTGGCTTGGAAAATGACTGCTCCCTTCCTTTGAACGTTCCTCCACTCCCCCTTGCCTGGCAGGACAGTTCCTGCAGCTTTGATATTAAGCCCTGGGCAAAGTCCATGCTGCCCACGGCCAATTTCTAAAGGCTTCCAAGAGTACAAAGTCTTCCCCCCATCCCTCCCGGCACTTAGCAAAAACGTATTATGAGGCTTAAGGAGTTCTGCTCTCTAAGGCTTGGCCTTTGTCCCTCCATTTCTCTCTGCAGGGGAACTCGTTCTTTGTAATGACAAATTATCTCAAGTCAGAAGGCCAAGTGCAGAAGCTGTGTCCTGAGGTAAGCAGGGGGCCCACTCTGGGAGGACTCCGGCTGAGATGCATTCTGGGACCCAAGAAGTCTTTGTCTGTCCTCCCGAGTCTCCTCAGCTTCAGCCCAGGGGCCTGTGTGAACACCTGCTCTTTCCTTCTCCAGGCACTCTGTGCAGCTCACAGACAGTATGGTTCTGGCATATGTGTGATCTATTTCACATTTCACTGGAGCCTCACAAATTCAGGAGGAAAACCAGGCCCTAGTTTATACCAGAGGATACTTAAGACGTAGCTCGATACACTGTGAGCTCCTCAGGCTGCTATTGGAACCAAGAGGACCACTCACACCAGAGGAAACCCAAGGCCTCCACAAGGCAGACAGCCTGGAGGGCCCCACACGACTCTGGGGAGGGGAGTTTAACCTACCTTACGTTCCGGCCTGGGTGTTCCACCTGGATGAGTGTCTCCTCTCGTTTGTCAATACTCTATCTCTGGCTGGCTCAGTAAATATGGCCAAGCCCCAATGTACATCTGAATATATATGGTGTGGTCTAGTTATTCAGACTCCTGTAGGCCTGAAGGGCTTCACACTGCTGGGGTTGTTCTCACAGTTCTGTGGTGGACTGAGCTCAGCTGGGTGGGCTTTCTGTTGATTTGGTTTGTTTCTCACAGAGTCACCATTAGCCCTCCTCTGGGGACTCAAAGTGCTGGGCTCCTTTCCACTTCCAGGGACTCTTAAAGAGTTTCTCTCTTCTCAGGGTCTTTCCACCCTTCAGGAGAGTAGCCAGATTTCCAGACTGCAGCTCAGGAATCCCAGAGCCAAGAAGGAAGACCTAAGCCTGGAGCTGGCATAGTATTATTTCTTCTGTCTCCTGGTAGTTCTGTGATCACAGATAGGCCCCGTTTAAAAGGGAGGGAAATACTTGATCTGTCAGCCAGGAGGATGATCAAGAAACCTCTCCAGTTCATGCAACAATCACAAAACTAATGTTAGAGTTTCTTTTAGAGATCTAAAAACAAAAACAAACAAAAAACACAAAACAAACTCAAACACAGAGTTGGCTTATCTCCTCTCCTGGGAGATTCTTCTATCACAACTGCATTAGTACATAATCATTCACTCATTCATTCATTCATTCTTCTATGATTTTTCAAGACCTATAATGAGTCCAGCAGGTAGTTAGACTACAAAGATGTGACGGAGGCTTTGCAGACAAAAGATTCATAGATGAATTTCAGGGTTACTTAGAGAAGAACCCAGGAGCCTGGTGGCTCACAGAAAGAAAGCAACCCAGGCAGTAAAGAGAAAATGAGTGTGAAAACTGTGAGCTATCCACTGAGCAAGGACTACATGATGAGCCCTCTTTCCCAAAGCCATTCCACCCTCCCAGCAGCCATACCAGACAAAGCAAGTTACTCTCCTTTTACAGAGTGGTCAAAGCTGAAAGGAAGTGGAGTGACTCGGCCAAGATAACACAGCCCACACAGAAAGCTGCTCTCACAGAACCCGGGAGTACCTGCACTCAAGACCTAGAACCTTGGCCCCACTCTTAGACACAAATACCCAGATAACAATGAGCAGAGGCTATTGTGCACCTCTGTTTGTTCTGTCTTTCCAGAGACGGCCACTGGACCCACTGCATGAAGCCAAAAATGCAGAGAGCAAATGTTCTCTTTCCTCTTCCCTTATTCTGCCCTTCAGCCCCCAGGCACAGCTGACCCATTTTCTCCAGCCAGAGGAGCGTGCTGGCCGAGTCCTCTCTTCCCTCGTCCCCTGCTGCATCGCAGGACCTGTCTGCTCACTCAGTTCTGTGGCGGC
Source organism: Montemys delectorum (assembly GCA_019843815.1). Lineage (NCBI taxonomy): Eukaryota > Metazoa > Chordata > Mammalia > Rodentia > Muridae > Montemys > Montemys delectorum. The sequence continues at coordinate 29,794 of JADRCD010215301.1, forward strand.
AAGGCCACTTTAACCCTCAACCTCGCTATCTGCTCTCTACCCCCAAAAACCATCCCGGAAAGGGCCTCTTGGCTGCCCTGACCTCTGCTGTTTACATTTATTTTTGTTTTTAATTGAGATAGAATCATATAGCCTCAAGCCTATGGCTTCCAAGTAGACATTGTGCAAAAAAAAACACTGCCTAAAAACCACTGCCTAATTCCAGAAATTTTCTATCACCTCCACCCCAAGGAAATTTTGACTCCCAAAACAAACTGTCCCCATTAGCAACCAATCTCTCCCACCCTCTCCACAGCCATGGACAGCCACTAATCCGAGCTCTGTCCTTGTGGATTTGCCTATCCAGGACATCTCCCATCTAGAGAACCATACACAATGTGGCCTCCTGTGTCTCACTCCTCTCACCCCACACCATGGTTTGAAGGCAGCCCACAATGTAGCAATGTGTCAGGACCTGGCTGAATAAGATGCCACAAATGGGGGCCTGGGAAGATGGATTAGTCACTAATGTGCTTGCCATCAAGCGTAAGAATGTGTGTGTCCCAGTATCCATATAAAGAAGAGGGTACAGCTGTGCACACTTGTAATCCTAGTGCAGGGGAGACCGACGGGTGGAGCCCTGGGGTGTGATGGTCAGCCAGTGCAGCCAAGTAAATGAGCTACAGTCTCAGTGGGAGACCGTCTCAAATATACATATGGAAGAGTGATAGAGAAAGACAGCTGATGTTAATGCATGTGCGCGCGCACGCGCGCGAGCACACACACACACACACACACACACACTCAACACACTCTCCACGTATGAACTTACCACCTTTTCTTGTCTCCTCTCACACTGATGGATTTGGTCTGTATTCTCTTTCTGGTCATTGTGAGTAGTATTGCAGAGAAAACAGTGGTGAGCAGGTGTCTGTGGAGTCTTCGTGGCTCATGAGGCCACCAATGCTCATTCTGTTCTCCCTACAGTATCCCAGTCGTGGTGCACAGTGCTCTTCTGACCTGGGTTGTAAGAAGGGAAGGACAAACCCTCAAAGCAAAGGTATGTCTTTCCCTGGACTGCTGAGAGGGGTGGTCTCTGACATCTTTGTGACACTCATGATGTCCAGTTTCGGGTCCTTAGTTTCTGGCTTTCGGAGCCTTTGACTCCACCAAATCACAGGTGAGACTGTGTCTGTCCCCTGATTTGTTCCCCCCATAGCCTGGCTGAAACCTATAAGCAGTACTTCAATTCCCAGTGAGAGAAGCTGGTCTAATTCTTGGAACACTTCCTCAAAGGTGTAGGAACATGAACTTGTACCACCAAGGACCTGGGGGTTTAACTTTTCCATTTTTACTTCTTCTTCCTTCTTCACTCCTTCCCTCCCACCCTCTCTCCTTCCTCCTGCTCTCCATTCTAGAGATTGAACCCAGGGCTTCATGCGGGCTGGATAAGCATTGTACCGCTGAGCTACAGCCCCAGCCTTGGAAAAAGACATTGTCTTGTGTTTCATCTTTAAAAGGCAGTGGTTGTGCAGGTCTTTAATTCCAGCTCTCGAGGCAGAAGCAGGGGCAAGGGCAGGGGCAGAGGCAGAGGCAAGTAGATCTCTGTTTGAGATCTGAGTTTGAGGCCAGTCTTCCAGGCTAGCCAGCGCTTAAATAGACAGATCCTGTCTCAAAACCAGAAGAACGACCAGCAGTTGTGATGGATACACTCACACTCATAGAAAGACACATGAGCGTTGAATTCCACTCCATAACATGTGTATGTGAGTTGCCATGGAGATCACTGTAATGTGGCTTGTCCTTTAGCAAACTTTCCTCACACTTCAGAAGGATGCTCCCTACTTCGCTGTGTGGCTTTACACATCCCCCAGACAAGCTGTGTACCCTGGAAGTACTCACATGCCATGTAAGAGGCTGTACTTTGGGTCCATGTATAGTATATATTGAATATAGAACTCATCTCTCAGACATCTCTCCCTGCTAAAAACCCCAAAGGGTGGGCAGACTCCAGCATCTCTCTGTGTCATCTCTGGGCCTTTCTAAGGATGTATTGTCAAGTGTTCTGTTTGGCTTGGGGTGCATATGTGATGAGGGTGGGGTTCACGGATGAGGGAGCTGCTGGGTTTAAGAGTGCAGAGTCTATACATGGGCTGAGTGCATGGTACTCCCTGGAGATATTCCTCTCCCGGTACATTCACATCTGCGGTTCTTCAACCCCTTGGAACCTGTAGGAATCCAAACTGGCAGGTGTATTCCATACGACCAGACCAGGAAAACCTGTGAAGTCTCTGCCTGGTGTCCCGCTGAGGAGGGGAAAGAAGCCCCCTGGTGAGTTGCATGGTTGAGGTCACAAACCTTTCTAGGGTTCCTAAGTGTCTCTGATCAATGTAACCCTGGCTGCAAAGCCCGGCTTGGAGATCTCTATGCCAGCTCTGTGGTTCTGGGTTCTGCCTCTTCGGTGGGGTGCCCGGATGCCACAGGTAGACCAGCTCAGAGAGGATAGGGCAAAGTCTGGACCAGATGGGGTCTATAGTCTGCCTCTTCCCTCCAGGGCATCATATGCTGCTGTATGCCAGACCAGGGAGGGTAAAGTGAGGTCTGGGATGAAAGGGGTAAAGGAGCCCATGGGGAATGACATAAGTGTCACAGCCTTTAGAAAAGGAACAAAAAGGGGCTGGAGAGATGGCTCAGCAGTTAAGAGCACTGACTGCTCTTCCAAAGGTCCTGAGTTCAATTCCCAGCAACCACATGGTGGCTCACAACCACCTGTAATGGGATCTGATACCCTCTTCTGGTGTGTCTGAAGACAACTACAGTGTACTTATATACATAAAACAAATAAATAATTCTTAAAAAAAGAAGGAAAGGAATAAAGAGGCTCAGGTGGCCTGAGAGGGGCAGGTGACAATGTCAAGTGCTGGCGCTCAGATATGAGTCTCTGTGAGTGATGGCAGCCTGGCCAGGCAGGTGGGGCCCAAAAGTCCAATGATGAGTGTTTTGTGGGAAGAGAGTCTTCCCCTAAGTGTTACAGCTCAGTAAACCAGCCAGTCTCAGACGATCCTCGATGAAATAACGTGTGTGCTTCCTTCCCTGTGGACAGGGACTGTATGAACCTCGGGGAGTGGGATGGGATTTGGGGCTCAGACACTGGCAATGCTCTATTTACATGGGGAAACCATCCAGGTGCTGGGCTACATGACTGACCACTTGTGACCACCTGGTTGGGTATCTCCATAATGTGTTCCGATGTAGCCATGGAAACAGGGAGGGAATTAACCCGACTCCTGCTGGTCTCAAGTCTGAAATTTCCAGGATTTGAGCATGCACCACCTCAACTCTATGCCAGATCCTCTGGTGGCATGGTTCACATGCCCCATAGAGCCCTTAACGTGTTATAGGAATCCTGAGCAACAGGAGCACTCTCAGGTGACCCCGGCCATCGTGGCTGCTACGGAAGCCTCCCGAGAGCCCAGCAGGGTTGTTTGTTTGTTCTGACGCATGGGTGTTCATATTAGATGACAGAGGCTATGAGGAGGGAGAGCTGGAGAGGGCTCTTAGCGAGGACAGTGCTGCCCAGCAAGCTGATGGCTATAGTCCCAGGAGAGGAGGCAGAGTGAGGAGCATCCCTGGGCTGCTGGCCAGCTACTCTAGCCAATCAGTGAGCTTCAGGTTCAGTGAGAGTCACTGCCTCAAAAAATAAGGTGGAGAGTGACTGAGGAAGACACCAGGTATCAGTCTGTAGCTTCCACACATGAGGATTCTGAGGCCTGTGCACCTGTATACTCATGAACAACACATGCACACACACACACACACACACCCCAAGCGTGCATACACACACACACACACACACACACACTGTTCCTAGAAGAGTAGCGGTTCTAGGCAGCTCTGTCCAATAGAACTTTCTTTAGTGATGGGAACATTTGGTACCCATGGCATCCAGTATGGTAGCCACCAGCCAGCTGTGGTGAGTGAACACATGAAATCAGGAATGGAATTTTAATTGAAAATACATTTAATTTCTAATTTTTTATATTATACTTATTTGCATTTGTTGGTTTGTATATGTGCCATGCCATGCATCTAGACCTCATAGGACAACGTGTGGGTCCCAGGAAGTGAACTCGGGCCGTCAGGCTTAGTGACAAGCACCTTTACCCACTGAGCTGTCTCACTGGCCCTAATTTTAATCTCATAGCCACTTATGCTTTAAGGCTCCCCAGATCTCCCAGGACTCAGTATCACTTTATGTGTGGGACAAAGAGCTGCCCAAGCTGACATATAGGTGGCTCGGGCCAAGATCCACCCCAGCATCCAGTGCCAGGGTGCAGGCAGCAGGCTGTACCACCCTTTCTGGCCTTCGGTTGCCATTCCAGTTTCCTTTGTAGGTCAGGGAGGTTTCTTTGTGCAGAGGGTACTGCACTGTGGCTGGGATCCCAGTCTATACCCAAGGCTGCTTGGCTCCTCCCAGAAGCCTCTGTGGTTGTAACTTTCAGCTTTGCCACCAATTCATTCATCAGATGAATCCGTGCATCACGCCTGTCCTGGGGCTACATTCTTCTTCCTTTTGTTGTTACTGTAGTTGTCATTGAGACAGGGTCTCATGATGTCACCTTAGCTGGCCTAGAACTCATTCCGTAGACCAGGCTCGATAGCTTCAAACTCACAGAGATCCTCTGCCTTCCTCAGTACAGAGACTTGTACCACAATGCTTGCTGAGGTTGGTTGGTTGATTCTTGTTACTTTTTGAGACAAGGACTTATGGTGGAGTTGAAGCTGGCTGCATCTTGTAATCCTCCTGCTTCAGCCTCCTGAGTTCTGGGATTACAGGCATAAACCACGAAACCAGCTTCCTGGCTTGCATTTTGATAGCTAGGACTTTAGGCAGGCAGTCTCCTCACATAGTATGTGAACCAGGTATGATGGTTCAGCTAACTCTCCGCTCATTCAGGATAGCTACCATCTTAGTCAGGGTTTGTTTCTATTCCTGCACGAACATCATGACCAAGAAGCAAGTTGAGGAGGAAAGGGTTTATTCAGCTTACTTCTACATGGCTGTTCATCACCAAAGGAAGTCAGGACTGGAACTCAAGCAGGTCAGGAAGCAGAAGTTGATGCAGAGGCCATGGAGGGATGTTCCTTACTGGCTTGCTTCCCCTGGCTTGCTCAGCCTGCTCTCTTATAGAACCCAAGACTACCAGCCCAGGGATGGCACCACCCACAAGGGGTCCTACCCCCTTGATCATTAATTGAGAAAATGCCCTACAGCTGGATCTCATGGAGGCACTTCCCCAACTGAAGCTCCCTTCTCTGTGATAACTCCAGCCTGTGTCCAGTTGACACACAAAACCAGCCAGTACAGCTACAAAGGAATTGACTTTCTTCAGTTACTTCTCCTGTGTGTCACTTCATATAAAATAAAAATCTAAAAACACCAGACGGGGAGTAGGTCCCAAGGCTCTTGCTCTGTCTGTAATAGATGAAATAAGACATGCAAAGAAAGCATAATTGAAAATAAAATGCTATAAATGTCATGTGCAAGAATGCTGCAGTCTTCGGAGTCTTAGTTTTTATATTTAAAACTATATTTTATATTCTCTATATATACACAAGGATATACATGTGTATTTATATTTTATATTCTCTATATATACATATGCATTTTTAAAACTTATGCTGATAGTTTCATGCATATTATATGTAATGTATTTTGATCATATCTAACCCAAATTTCCCCTCCCACCCTCCCTGGGTCCCTTTCTCAAATACTTTCTTCTTCTGTCTTCATGCCCCTCCCCTTCATGCCCCGCCCCTTCGTATCCCGCCCCTTTCGTGCCCTGCCCCCTTTAAACATTTCACTGACCCCAGTTAGCTCTGTCTGCCCATTCACCTCAAAGTGGGTAACATAGCACGAACAGAAAGGACCCCTTCTCTGGCAGTCAACCACGGTTTGCCAACAGTTCCTCAGCTGCGGGTGGAGCATCAGGATCCCAGCTCCCATCTATGCTGGGATGCTGACTAGCTGATCTTTTGTAGATCATGTGTAGTGACTGTAGCTGCTATGAGTTTATGAAGGCGACAGCCACGCCACGCCCAGGAGACAGCGCTGGTCCCCATCCTCGGCTTCTTCACGTTCTTCCCATGCCCTCTTCCCTGATATTTCCTGGCCCTTCGGGGAGGGGGATGATATAAATGTCCCATTGAGGGCTGATTGCTCAACCGTCATTTTTCCTTAGCACTTTGACCAGTGGTGAGTCTGTGCGTTCGCCGCTGTCCACTGCAAAAAAAGAAGCTTCTCGGACAGGATGACAGGAACATTCACAGGAGTAGAAGCAAATATGTCGACAGCGGTTTGACCTGTTCATTTAAAAAACAAACAAACAAAAAAAAAACAAACAAACAAAAACCAGTAGTAGGGTCTCCCTAGGGCCTCTGACCTAAGCCATGGGCTTTTAACCAGGTTTACCGTACCACACAGGAAGTCCCTCCTCCTCCTGTGCCGTGAGCCTCACATCCAATCGGAAAGTGCTTGGTTATCCCATAACCTTCACGCCACTATGTGGGCAAGTTCCTGCCTGGCAGGTTGGTGTTGCATCACATGGAGTTCACTGCTGAGTACTACCTCTGAGGACTTTGCTCCTTCAGTGGCCTGCAGAGCACTCTCAGGCACTAGCAGGCAAGGAGGGAATCCCTAGATCAGTTCCAGCTTAGTTTCTCCGTGCACAAAGGGTGTTTTCTTTTCAGTAAAACGCTCTTGTCAACTACTTATGGGGAGCAACCAAGAACTATGGCGATAGCTTATTTGAGGACTCCAAGGACCCCTTCCTGTAGCCTGGAATTTCAGTTCCTTTAACTTAGTGGAGAACTCAATACTCCCCAAAGCCTCTGACAAATGAATGAATGAATGAATGAATGAATGATAGATATAGGCAATTCTGTGTGTAGTCCTATGATAAAGCCTGGGCATTCCAAGGTAAAACTATTATTCAGCCTTGTAGGGACTTCAAGCCTATTCAGGAAGCTACAAACATGGCTGCTCCAGAGCTGACCAGCACTGGCTCCAAGCCATTTTGCTAATTCAGTCTCAGCTTCAAAGTTTACCAATGAGGGATGGGGAATTGACCCCAGCTGTGGTAAGGGGTACTTCTGCCATGGCAATCACCAAGTGCTACATTTAAGGCTCTTTTCAGTTTCTCCTTTGCAGAGCTAGTTGTCAGATATTAACATGTCACCGCACACAGCCAAACATACAGTTGTATCAGTATTGGATGTGATCCCATAATTGCCATGGGGTCTCAAGAGGGGAGGAAACTTCTTGGAGAAGCTGCAGGGCTCACGGGGAACTTTGGAACACATTTCTCTTCACTCCAAACCACAAAACCATAACCCTCTGGTCCATGCACTCTGTCCCTGAGGTCACGGTTCCTCGTCTTTCTCTCCCAGGCCTGCACTCTTGAGAAGTGCTGAAAACTTCACCGTACTCATCAAGAACAATATTGACTTCCCAGGCCACAACTATACTACGTAAGCATCTCTGATGCCTGGCTGTCCATGTCCGTGTTATCTGCTGTGAAACAAATGATTCCAAACCTAAGAGCCTAAAATTACAAAAGCTTCTTCTCCTTCTTCTTCTTCTTCTTCTTCTTCTTCTTCTTCTTCTTCTTCTTCCTCCTCCTCCTCCTCCTCCTCCTCCTCCTCCTCCTTCTCCTTTTCCTCCTCACCTTCCTCTTCCTCCTCCTCTCTCTCTCTCTCTCTCTCTCTCTCTCTCTCTCAGTTATGGATCAGGAGTCTGGAAATGTCTTTGCTGGGTGCTTCTGGCTCTCGTTCTTTCCAGAGCTGTCAGAACTACTCTTGGCTCTAGACTTGCTTAGAGCTGAGCCCCTCTCCATCCTCATCCATGTGGCCGGAGCGGGGCGGGGGGGGGGTGGTGCTAAGTTTGTTCATCTCACCCAAGAACCGTTCTGAGTATTCTTAGGACATGGTGGATGCTCCACCTGGGCAAGTAATCTGGATAGAAGCAGATTACCAAAGGCAACAGAGATGGAAGCCAGAGCTCTGGGGAGTGATAGCCCCCACCAACCCTACAATATGCTATTGGTACAAAGATTGTTCTTAGCACGGTGTAAGAGGACATTCTACAAGGGTCCCCAGCAGAGAAAGGGGCTGCCACATGGCTCACATAAATCTGTTTGTAGTTCATCAATGTCAAGTTCAATAATGTCGCATTGGGAACCTGATAGCAGCTGAGGTGGAGGGATTTTTACACCATTGTGATCAGCATGTACTCTGTGTCAGCCATTTGTTTTCCTTTTAGAGAGATGGTTGTTAAAGCATCCATTTGTTTGCAACTCTGCACAGGAGAAACATCTTGCCAGATATGAACACTTCTTGTACCTTTCACAAGACTTGGAACCCTCAGTGTCCCATCTTCCGACTAGGGGACATCTTCCAGGAAGCAGGAGAGAACTTTACAGAGGTGGCAGTTCAGGTTGGTGAAGTCTTTGTACAATGGTTTTATGGGGGCTGGGGTGGGATGGGGTGGAGGTTGTCAAATGTCGAGTGACAGTGTATGATGGTAGAGGCTGACGGTCTGGGTTCTGAAGTCATGACTCACATTTATATTCAGTAAACTACACCCAGTGCCCAGGGCTTTCCTATATTCTTTCAAGGAATCCCACAGTCCTGAGTGAGCTACTTGATGCATGTCTCCCCTGACTGCAGTAGCAACATACCACTAACGTGCCAGCTTAAAATAACATATGTTGGGACTGGGGAGATAGATGGCTGAGCAGTTAAGAGGACTGATTGCTCTTCCAGAGGTCCTGAGTTCAATTCTCAACAACCACGTGGTAGCTTACAACCATCTTTAATGGAATGCGATGTCCTCTTCTGGTGAGTCTGAAGATGGACAGTGTACTCACATTAATAATATAAACATATAAATCTTTTAAAAAAAATAGTAACATAGGTGTCTTAGTCAGGGTTTCTATTCCTGCACAAAACATCATGACCAAGAAGCAAGTTTGGGGAGGAAAGGGTTTATTCAGCTTACACTACCATGTAGCTATTCATCACCAAAGGAAGTCAGGACAGGAACTCAAGCAGGTCAGGCAGCAGGAGCTGATGCCGAGGCCATGGAGGGATGTTACTTACTGGCTTGCTTCCCCTGGCTTGCTCAGCTTGCTCTCTTATAGAACCCAAGATTCCCAGCCAAGGGATGGCACCACCCACAAGGGGCCCTACCACCTTGATCACTGATTGAGAAAATGCCCTACAGTTGGGTCTCACGGAGGCACTTCCCCAACGGAAGCCCCTTTCTCTGTGATAACTTCAGCCTGTGTCAGCTTGTCACACAAACCCAGCCAGTGCATTATGCCTTCTCTCTGTGCCCGGAGTCCAGATTCGGCTGACCTCCAGGCTCTCAGCAGCAGTGCCCCTCCTACTGGAGGCTCCAGGGAAGTGCGCGTGCTTGCATTTCTCCGGGGCTCCTGTTGGTTGGCAGTCCTTTTCTCCATCTTTAAAGCCAGTAAGCAAGCGTCTTGTTTCAGCGGCCACAATGACGTCTTGTTGTTTTCATTTGTTTGGGGTTTTGTTTTGTTTTCGTTTTCGTTTTCGTTTTTGAGATGGGGGTCGTTTCTCTGTGTATCCCTGGCTGTTCTGGAACTCACTGTGTAGACTAAGCTGGCCTCGAACTCAGAGCTTCTCCTTCCTCTGCTTCCCTAGGCGTGCTGGGAATAAAGGTATGAACCGCCTCCGCCCCCCCTGACCTTTTGGTTCTTCGAGAGTGGGGCTCATTAGGTAGCCCAGGCTGGCCTGGAATTCTCTAGCCTCCCAAGTGCTAAGATTCCATGATATGACACAACATTTGCCTGATTGCTCTCTCTTAAAAAAAAAAAAAAAAACACAAAACAAAACACTTATCTTTAGGAGAAGGACATTCGTAGGACGGGCACGTAAGACCAGGTAGCCGGTCCATCTCAGATCCCCTTCATTTGCTCACAGCTGCTGAAGCTTTTCCTAAGGGAGCTCAGACTGAAGGCAGAGAAGGCCTCTGCCGCAGTCCCCTGGATTCCAGGCTAACCAGTGCATCTGAATCTGTAACGGGGAGGAGTCTGGAGCGGAGTTTGAAGGCAGGGACGGTTTGTTGAAAGTTACATTGTAAATGTGAGGGAGGAGGCCCCCAGATGGGAAGCACCGGGAGGCATGCCTGCTGCCACCCTTGCTATGCTGGCCAGGTGTTTATAGCACGGAAACCTTTTAGTGAGTATTTTCCCCAGAGAGGAAAAACCTTCCCTGAGGTGACTTCTGAGCAGAACAGTGTCTGGTGGCTGCAGAAGCCACACCCAACGGATATAGCGACTTCTCTTTTTAACTGTCCCCCTCTTCCCCCTAGGGAGGAATCATGGGCATTGAGATCTACTGGGATTGCAACTTGGACAGCTGGTCCCATCACTGTCAACCCAAATACAGCTTCCGCCGCCTTGATGACAAGTATACCAACGAGTCCTTGGTCCCTGGCTACAACTTCAGGTAACAGTACGTACGAAACGTGCCCGTGGGCAGACATCAGCAGACAGAAAAGACAGGGTGCAACTTCCTGCTTGCTGCTATATTTGAATGAGGGCACACAGATGAAAATGTAAGCAAATAAAACATTGTAGCTTATCAACATTACTACTCATTAGGGAAATGCAAATTAAAACCGCAATAAGATGATATTGTAGGGCCAAGGAGATGGCTCAGCGGGTAAGGGTGCTTGCTGCCAAGCACAGAGGCCTGAGTTTGATTCTCAGAACACACACAGAACTGACTCTCACAAGTGTGCTCTGACTTCCACACGTATGTGTGCTTGAGTGTATACACACACTCCCCCACCCCAGAATAATATTTTTAAAAGAGTAGGCAAGACTCGTCTATAGGCTGGGTAGTGGTGGCACACACCTTTAATCCCAGCACTTGGGAGGCAGAGGCAGGCGGATTTCTGAGTTCGAGGCCAGCCTGGTCTACAGAGTGAGTTCCAGGACAGCCAGGGCTACACAGAGAAACCCTGTCTTGAAAAACCAAAAAAAAAAAAAAAAAGACTCGTCTATGGTGAAAGAAGACAGAATAGTGGGTTATGGACCTGAAAAAGACTCAGAGTTTTCTGAGAAAATGGAATGCTCTGAGTTGAAGGAATTTTGATGATAAAGGTTTTCACTTGTCAAAACCTATTGCCAGGCATGGCAGTACATGTCTTTAAGCCCAGCATGCAGAAGCAGAGGACAGCCAGGTCTACACAGCAAGTCCCAAGCTAGCCAGAGCTACTTAGAGAGACCCTGTTAAAAAAAAAAAAAAAAAAAGTAAAACAAAAAAAAAAAACCCTAAAATAAACAAACAACCTCCCTCCCCCCATTGAACAGAATCTTTAGGACTTAAGCATTGTAAACCTTGTACATCGTATCTCAATAGCACAAATAGATAAATCGAAGTATTGTGTCTAATGATGGTGAAGTGCTCTGAAGAAAATTAAGCAAGATAGCGGGCTAAGCAAAGGTGGCCAGGGAAGCCTCTCAGAGCAGGCTCTCCTGCAGGCGTGGCTCCCTTTTGTAGTGACGAGAACAAAACGCAATGTGCAAAATAAAGTAGCATCCAGGCTGGAGAGATGACTCAGTGGTTAAGAGCACTGACTGCTCCTCCAGAGGTCCTGAGTTCAATTCCAGCAACCACATGGTGGTTCACAACCATCTGTAATGGGATCCGATGCCCTCTTCTGGTGTGTGTCTGAAGACAGCTACAGTGTGCTCACATATAATAAAATAAATGAATCTTTAAAATAAATAAATAAATAAATAAAGTGGCATCTGTGAATCCCTCTCATGTCTACAGCCTGGATCAGCAGCTCTCAAAAAACGGCCCTCGCTGGGCAGTGGTGGCGCACGCCTTTAATCCCAGCACTTGGGAGGCAGAGGCAGGTGGCTTTCTGAGTTCGAGGCCAGCCTGGTCTACAGAGTGAGTTCCAGGACAGCCAGGGCTACACAGAGAAACCTTGTCTTGAAAAACAAAAAACAAAAACCAAAAAAACCAGCCCTCATTACCAGCAACATAGTGACTCGAAAATGCACATTCCTGGGCCCAGCCTAGCTTCTCTGCCTGAGTCAGATAGTACAGTGGGTGGGCCCATGACTTACATTTTCACAAGTCTTCATGGGGCTCTACCGTTAGCTCAAATTTGAGCGCTGCTGAGCCAGATGCCTGTGCCCACAGCCCCATCCTGGATCCTGGGTCATGGGCCTCACCTGGGTGCTTGCTATAGCACCGAGCATCACAGCGTCCCACCTTGCTCCCCCAACTTAGCAAACGCCTTCACCAGAACAAGATGCCCTGGAGACTCCATTTATTTTCTTGCACGTGCAGAGTGTTTTAAACTTTGTGATATTCTACACAAAGATCTGGGCTTTTTTCCTGATAAACTAAAGTGTTTGACAAAAGGTTTACAAGTTTTCATAACACTGGGCTCGTATCCCATATAACAGCATTGGCAGGAACTGGGCATCAGCCCCTGTGGAAAGAGCAAGGCTTTTGTGATGTCACTGTCCTTGCCATTCCTTTATGTCTTAATATGTGACTGGCATGCTTTATGTCCAGCCCATGAGGAGACCCTTGACTCAGCATGGAGCTGGCTGAGGCTTTCTGCCTCCTCGGGGTCAGTGAAATTTCATCCTGGGCTCTCAGAAAGAGGCTCTTAGTTGAGGCAATTTTTTTTTTTAATCATCCTTGCTGAACAATGTGATGTGCTGAGTAGGCTGTGGCCATTAGCAAAGAAGGGAAGACAGGATGCATGGTCCCCTGGCTGTCCTGGACATTTTTATTTAGCAGGCAGACAAAGCATGCAAGGGCAATGTACCCACCAGGATTAGCCAGCATTTTCCAGGTCTCAGAGCTAAACCTAAGAACATTCAGTCCTGGTGAGATCTGAGCTCTCCTGAGCCCTGAAGGCGCTGTGACGTCAGGATTCCTTTAGAATAAAGCATTAGCCAATTTATTGTCGAATGAGCACAAGGAGAAACCTTTGGCCAAAAATAAATTATGGAGATCTGATAGGCAAAAGGACAAGTTGTTTTCAAAGAGCATCACAAAGGAGAAGGAAATGACTGACTGTATGAGGTATTTGGGGGAAAATATAGCTTTCTTCTTTTTTTTTTTTTTTTTTTTTTTTAACAGGAAGTTTAAAAGTTCACAGTATGTAACTTGGTCCTCAAGAAAAAGATTTATGGGGGACGGGGAGATGGCTTGGTCAGAAAAGTGCTTGCCTTGCAAGCAAGAGGCCATGAGTTCAGATCCTCAGGGTCCATGTAGAAAACCAAGCCAAGTGGTGTGTGCCTAGAATCCCAGCGCTGGGCAAGCAGAGACAGGAGGACTCCTGGGGCTCGATGGCCAGCTGGTCCAGAAACTGGTGTTCATGAGGTTCAGAGAGAGACCAGGTCTGATGAAATAAGGTAGAGAGAGTGATGGAGAAAGATTCCTGATACAGACCCCTGCTCTCCACACACAAACACTCACTAAAATGAAGAAGATACACTACAGAGTGTCCTCCTTTGGTGAGCGCCCGATTCAGTTGACTTCCGTGTGATTGCAGGGGAGAGAAGATGCACTGCTTGGGTCCAGAACATGTATGGATACGCATTGCTTTCTTTCTGTGCTATAGCAGAGCACTATAAGTGGCATAAGGCCATAGACACTTATTCTCTCATAGAGACTAGAAGTCTGAGAAGACCAGGTGTGTCAGAAGGGCACTCTCTTCTCTCTCCTCTCTCTCTCTCTCTCTCTCTCTCTCTCTCTCTCTCTCTCTCTCTCTCTCTCTCTCTCCCTCTCTCTGAAGGCCAAAAGGCTCTTCTCTTGCCTCCTTTATGTCTATCTGCTCCAGGAATCTCTTACCTTGTAGCTGAACTACTCTAATCTCTGCTTTCATCCCTGAATGGTTTCTCCATTTAGCTTATAAGGAATAAATCATGGGATGTACAACGACCCTGAACCCAAGGGAATCTCAACGTGAGATGCTTATTTACCTTTGCAAAAACTCTGTTTCCTTTGGTCATAATCCTGGTGTAGCCTACGAGTAGGTCCTTGAGCCTATCTTCTTGGGGGTGGGGAGACTATTTAATCCATCATGTGCAGAAAAGTGCCTTGTTCAGTGTCCCTCACCAACTCACCACCTGCCTGTACCAAGGTAGACTCTCCTAGAGCTACTCAGACCTACCGAAACCCCTGTTTGGCATCCATTCAGGTCCAGGGGCCCCCTTTTCGAATAGTCTTCCCCCATGTAATCTTTGCTCTCCATTACGATCTAGAATGGCCTGAAGGGCAGACAAGGGAGACTGGAATGCCCACTGGTTTGTTCTTTCTCCTCGTAAAATGCCAGCACTTTTAGAGAGGATGCTATAAAGATGGCTGCTTTTCTCTCACAGATATGCCAAGTACTATAAGGAGAACAATGTGGAAAAGCGGACGTTGATCAAAGCCTTTGGCATCCGTTTTGACATCCTGGTTTTTGGCACCGTAAGTCTCTCCTGGTCCCAGCACCTCCATCCTATGGCTGTCGAATCATGGATGTAATGAGGAATGAATGGTAGTGGTCGCTGTCAGTGGTAGTGGTTGGCTCTGTGCTACCCATATGTGGGATGAGAGAAGGAAGAGATGTGTTTGGGGATCTGCTGAAACCATCTGAAAACATGGAATGTGACTGAGGAAGAATTCAAAGATCTAAGTTTTGTTTTCTTTTACCGGGTCAGGCTTCTGCTGCACAGCCAGCTGGCCTTGGATTCTCAAGCTCCCTGACTCATCCCTCTATGTGCTGGAATTATAGGCGGGCACTACCATGCCCAGCTCTGATAGTCAACTTTTCAAATACTTTAATACTGAACTGGGGAGATGGCTCAGTGGATAAAGGGCTTACTGGACAAAAATGAAGACCTCAGTTCAGACCGCCAGAGCCCAGGTAAAAGACTGGGCATGGCAATGCATGCCTGTAATCCCGACACTGGGGATAGACACAAGAGGTTTCTGGGGACTCAGTGGCCAGCCAGGTTCACTGAGAGACTCAGTCTCAAAAAAAAAAAATCAGTCAACCAAATAATCAACTGGGGAAAGATTCCAAAATCAATCTCTTCTGCACATTTACATGGACAAGCACACCTACACATATATGCATATTACAGATGCCACACACACACACTAGACAGACAGACAGACAGACAGACAGACACACACACACACACACACACACACACACACACTAGACAGACAGACAGACGGACAGACAGATGGACAGACAGACAGACAGACAGACAGATCTAATACTGATTGAGCTGGGGGTGTATCTCACTGGTAGAATGTGTGTTTATGAGAAGACCTGGGTTTGATCTCCATCACCACATAAACTGATGCACATCTGAAATCCCAACCTTTGAGATTCAGAGGCAGAAGGATGTGGAGTTCAAGGTCATGCTCAGCAACACACAGAGTTCAAGACCACCCTAGAATATGTGAGAGTCTACCTAAAAATATAAAGAAAGGAAGGAAGAAAGGAAGGAAGAAAGAGAGGAAGAGAGGAAGGAAGAAAGAAAAAAGAAAGAAAGAAAGCTGAAAAGATAGTTCAGCAGTTAAGAACAGTGATTGTGGGCTGGAGAGATGGCTCAGTGGTTAAGAGCACTGACTGCTCTTCCAAAGGTCCTGAGTTCAAATCCCAGCAACCACATGATGGCTCACAACCATCTGTAATGGGATCTGATGCCTTCCTCTGGGGTGTCTGGAGACAGCTACAGTGTACTTACATATAATAAATTACTTTAAAAAAAAAAAAAAAGAACAGTGAGTGTTCTTCCTTCGGAGAACCTGGGCTTGACTCCCAGCATCCACATGGGTACTCACAACCATCTGTAGTTCCAATGCCAGGTAATCCGATGCCCTCTTCTGGCCTCTGTGGGCACAGGTATCCAGGTGGTGTGTAGACATGCAGGCAAAACACCCATACACAGAAAATAATAAATCAAAAATAAATAACCATTGATACTTTAAAAATAATAATGAATAAATGAAATTTTCTGGAAAATATTTTGTAACAGACTAAGTCAAACAGGCTTAGAGAGACGTCTTTTGAAGGGAGGACTACTTAACAGAAAAACTGAGACAAAATTGCAGGCTTAGGATATGGTGGAATTTAGGCCACTCAAAGAAGATAATCAGGAACCTGCCTTTGTTCTGCCATCTACGCTATTTGCTACTGTCCCCAGGCTGGCCAATTATCCACAGTGGTGTCCGATAGCTTCTAACGTCTAGCAGGTTAGCAACTTCAATAGAAACAAAGTATCTATTTGCCAGAAGTCTCAGCCGAGGCTTTAGGCAGAAAGCACTGGCTCTGCTTGGCTCTGTGTGGGTCAGATGCTGCACCCATCACTACGATCAGAGCCATGCTGCATATTCAGTGGCTGCTCTTGGACCAGCCAGACCAGGGCAAACGGCCAGAGGACAGGACTAGGCATATACTAAGGATAAAGTAGTTCTCCAAAGGAAAATTAGGGTGAAGGAAGAAGATGCCCAGGCACTGGGAAAGCAACAGGTGCCCCAGCACCCTACTTGGCAGCATGTGATTGATGTCATATCGTAGCTTAGGAATCATGAAATGTAAAGCTGGGCGTGGTGGCCCACACTTTTAGTTCCAGCTCTCCGAAGGCAGAGGCACATGGATCTCAGGAGTTCGAGGGCAGCCTGCCCTACATACTAAATTCTAGGTCAGTAAAGGCCACACACATACATAAAGACCCTGTCTATAAATAAATAAATAAATAAATAGGAAGAAAGGAAGGAAGAGAAAAGAACTCATAAAATATAACAGAAAGGCCACTGAGAGGGGACCTTGAAGAGATTAATTATAAGACAGACACATGTAGACTTCTCTGCTTCCCAAATAATCACACACTATGGGAGAGCTTGTCTGAAACCCTCATCTCATATGGAAAACACCCTTCGGTGCTCCTCCCCTTACTGACCACATCTCTCTAAAACATTCCAGATGGCAGAAAGGGAGTCTCATGGCCTCTGTGACAGTGACAATGAGCACTCCAGTGTGTGAATCAATGCTGCCCCCAGGTTCTGCACACCCTAGATGCAACAACTCCAAGTTAGCAGGGAAAGGCACCACCCAGAGCTCAACCTAGTAACGCTTCCTGCTCTGTTTCAGGGAGGAAAATTTGACATCATCCAGCTGGTTGTGTACATTGGATCCACCCTGTCCTACTTTGGCTTGGTAAGAGGTTCTCTTCCCCATCCTTTAAGATAGTGATCCGGCTCGGGGTAGGTGAGAGGCCATCACACTCAGGAGGGCGGAGGCAGGTAGCTGTCTGTAAGTTGGAGGCCAGCCTAGTCTACGTGGTGAAACCCAGTCTCGAAAACATAATAGCAACAAAAATGACAAAGAAGCCAGGCGGTGGTGGTACACGCCTTTAATCCCAGCACTTGAGAGGCAGAGGCAGGCGGATTTCTGAGTTCAAGGTCAGCCTGGTCTACAGAGTGAGTTCCAAGACAGCCAGGGCTACACAGAGAAACCCTGTCTCAAGAAAAAACAAAAAACAAAAAAACAACAACAACAAAAAATGATGAAGAAAACCAATTTGGGAAGAGACGTCTCACCGGCAGGGTGCTTGCTTCCCCACAGGCCACTGTGTGCATCGACCTGCTCATCAACACATACTCCAGTGCCTTCTGCAGGTCGGGGGTTTACCCCTACTGTAAGTGCTGTGAGCCCTGTGCAGTGAACGAGTACTACTACAGAAAGAAGTGTGAGCCCATCATGGAGCCCAAGCCGGTAAGGCGAGCTGCGGCTCTCAGACACCCTCACACAGAGTCTTCTGGGTAGCTAAGAAATGTGTGAGGAAACAGGCTGCAATCACGGTTTGATCTCTAAGTGGGTACGAGTCCCTTGACAACCCCCAAACAACTGACTCTCTGATGAGTCTTTGGTTTTGAGAAAGAAGGGGTCTGAAAATGGAGACTCTCGATACCCAGGGAGACAGACTGCTATGTTCCGGTTCCTGTCATTTATTATATTGGCATGCCCCTCCCACCCTCGAACAAAGCACAACAGCTTCAGAGAACACGTCATTCGGCAGTGGCCAGTAATGTTTAAACAGGGATGCTTTACGTCTCGGTTTTTCCATTTTCCCATACTTCTCAAGCGAAACCTTCACCTAAGACGTGCACGTCTGTGTGTTCAGGATGTTCACTAAATTTTTGTTCAGTTACCAATAATGAATGAGGGTAGTGGTGGAGGGTTTGCTCAGCACGTGTGGGGCCTGAGTTTGATCCCCAGTGTTGCAAAATAGATAAGTAATTAATAGGAAAAACAAAACGAAACAAAACACATCTAACGGGTGAATAGTGAAAGATGGCATGAAAAATCCATAGTAAACAATACTAGTCACCATTCAGGTAGCTGATAGCAAGAAAGAGAAGAAAGGCCTCGGTTAGCTTAAGTATACATAAATACATCTGTACATACATACATACACACACATGTGTGTGTGTTTGTGTGTGTGTATGTATATGGATGATGTGGTAGCGTATGCCTGTAATCCCATTGCATGAGAGGCTAAGGCAAAAAGAATATGAATTCCAGGTCAACCTGGAGGCCTTGAGTCAAACAGCAAACATACCTAGAAAGTTGAATACAATGGCTCATGCCTATAATCCCAGCACTAGAGATGCTAAGGCAGGTGGATTGCCTTGAGTTCAAGGCTAGCCTAGGCTACAGAGTAAGACAGTCTTCTCTCTCTCTCTTTCTTTCTCTCTCTCTCTCTCTCTCTCTCTCTCTCTCTCTCTCTCTGACACACACACACACACACACACACACACACACACACACACACAGAGAGAGAGAGAGAGAGAGAGAGAGAGAGAAGAGATTGAGATTAAATGTGACTTTGCCCAAAGTCATACAGACAATAAATGGTAGAGCTAAGGGTCCACCTGAGGCTGGCTAGCCTTGGAATCTGTAGTAACCACTCAGATAGATAGTGACATGAGCAAATATCCAAGATGTTTTTGTTTAGAGGGGGGAAAAGTAAATAAAAGAACCATTAGTCACAGTTTGTAGGTTAAAAAGATAACTGTTTACATAATTGATACATTCTCTGTATGTACATTCCACACATGTACATGTTTACATGCATAGGTGGTTCCTGGACACACACAGGAGTGCTGGCAGTCGTGGTTGCTGATAGCTTCTGGCAAAGAGCCTGAGGGTAGAGGACGAGGCACATACGGATTGTTTGATTTTACGAATTTGGACTTTGTGAGGCAGGTTCACTCCGCGCACTTCTGTGATCCCCTAGAGAAATCACTGACTCCTTGAAAACAAAGAGGCTTACTCTGCTCGACCCTCGCCTGGGCACATCACTGTCTTCCAGCAGCTGGATGCACAGCCCCCAGTTTATTGTCCATTGTCCTTGGGCTCGTGATGAAAATACAAGTTCAGCCAAGCTTGGTGTGGTGGCATTGGCCTGCAAAGCTGGCAGTAGACAGCCAGAGGAAGGGGGATGGCACGTTTGAGGCTAGTCCAGACTGGAGAATAAGACTGAGCCTCAGAAATGAACATCAGAGGACGGGGCAGTGGTGGGGCATGCCTTTAATCCCGGAACTCGGGGGACAGAGGCAGGAGATCTGTGAGTTCAAGGCCAGCCTGGTCTACAGAGTGAGTTCCAGGACAGCCAGGGCTACACAGAGAAACCCTGTCTCGAAATAAAATAAAATAGCTAAAGAGATGAAGAAAATAAGGAGAGAACTAAGAAGGAAAGGAAGAGAGGAGAGGGAGCAGGGACTGAGGAAGGAAGGGGAGGAGAAAGGGGAGGAGGAAGGGGAGGAGGAAGGGGAGGAGGAAAGGGAAGATTATTAGCTCACCTTTGTAACTGAAGTCTCCACATCCTGCCCGGATGAGTAAATGTATCGCCCTCCAGAGACTACATCTGGGTAAACTACACTGAGGAGCCCTCACTCAGCACAGGCCATCACACAGAGCCCCGCAGGTCCCCCCTGGACTGCGGGCGGGGTGACTCTCCAAGTCCTCGAGTGTGGGGCTCTGTGTCTGACTTCCCTTTGGGTCTTTAACCTGCCTTGTCATGTGGTAAATGTGATTAGCAGATGTGTTCACACATGTCTGAAGAGCTGGGTCTTGAAACTTCTGTGCAGAAACAGACAAGCTTTTTTTTTTTGAACCTTCAATTTCCTAGACGTTAAAGTATGTGTCCTTTGTGGATGAGCCCCACATTCGGATGGTGGACCAGCAGCTGCTTGGGAAAAGTCTGCAAACTGTCAAAGGCCAAGAAGTTCCAGTAAGTGAAAACACTGAGTCTTTTTTTAGGACATTTTTGTTCTTCAATATAAACACTTGTAGATATTTATATAAATCACAGTTGATGAATTTTAACAAAATAAACATACTCGTGGAACCAACATCCAGATGAAAAAATTAGTTGTTTGGGGACTGGTTGGATGGCTCAGAGGGTAAAGGTGGTTGCTGCCAAGGCTGATGACCCGAGTTGGATCCCTGGGACCCACATGGGGAGGGAAAGAACCAGTTCCAGCAGGTTAGCCTCTGAGTCTCCTACATTCGCTGTGGTACGCACACGTATGTCCTTGTGTGCGCGCCCATACGCACACACATACACACAAATCTAATAAAAATGATGTGAAATTAAACGGCTAGGGGTATAGCTCATAGTAAAGAGTTTGTGTGGGGAGGGTATGAGTTAGTTTGGTTGGTTTGGTTTTTTGGTTTTTCGAGACAGGGTTTCTCTGTATAGCCCCGGCTGTCCTGGAACTCACTTTATAGACCAGGTTGGCCACGAACTCAGAAATCCGCCTGCCTCTGCCTCCCAAGTACTGGGATTAAAGGCGTTCGCCACCACTGCCCAGCTTGGTTTGGTTTTTTGAGACAAGGTCTCTCTGTGTAGCCCTGCGTGCCCTAGAACTTACTGTGTAGACCTGGCTGGCCCTCAAAAGTGAAGATCCACCAACCTCTGCCTCCTGATCGCTGGGGTTTCATAGAAGAGTATTTATCCAGAGAAGAGACAGAGAAAGACTGAATATTCCAAAAGTCCCTTCTATGCTTCTCCTAAATTGCCATCTTCCCTTTAAAACAGCCCTCATCCTGCTTTTTTGTTTTGTTTTGTTTTTGTTTTTGTTTTTTTCAAGACAGGGTTTCTCTGTGTAGCCCTGGCTGTCCTGGAACTCACTCTGTAGACCAGGCTGGCCTCAAACTCAGAAATCCTCCTGCCTCTGCCTCCCAAGTGCTGGGATTAAAGGCGTGCGCCACCACTGCCTGGCTACTCATCCTGCATTTAAGGATTAGGGGTTTGTTGCTGTTCTTTTGAGACACAGCTGTGAAACCTTGGTTGGACTGGAACTCTTATGGAGACCAGACTGACCTAGAACTCAGAGGTCTCCTGAGGGCTGGGATTAAAGTGTGTGCCACCACAAACCAGTTTAAGGATGATTTTTATTGATTCTGGAATTTTCTAAAAGTTGACCTGTGCAAACTGGGTACAGCTGTCTGCACCTGTAACTCCAGCACTTGAAAGGTGGAGGCACGGGGATCACTTGGACCCAGGAGTTCAGACCAGCTGGGAAACCGAATGAGACCGAGTTACAAAAGAAAACCGAACTGTACATAAAGATTCCTTAGGCATGCTGTCACAAGAGCTGCCTGACAGTGGATATGGGGGTAGACCATTCTTACTATTGTATAATTTCTGCTTTGTAAACATTCAGTTTATTTACCCATTTCAGCACGGAAGGGCATTTGGGGAAGTTTCTAATATGAGGGGTGGGGTGGGGTGGGGATGGGGACGACAAGTGCCAATCACGCCATGATGGCAAATATCCAGCATTCCGTCGGGTGATCACCTGAGCGTTTCGGCAGCTGGCATACGTTCAGTGTCGGTGGATACCAACAGCCAGCCACAAAGTGGCTGAATTCTTTCGTGCTCCCCCACAGTTCCGGTCCTTGGGCACCTTTGTCAGCTGTATTGATTTCCTGTGGCCATAAACCAATGACCACAAGTGAAAGTATCGTAAAACATCAGACTTACTCTGGCAGGCCAGAGAGTGAACGGCTGAGGCTAAGGTCTTCGTAGGGTATTGGTTCCCCCTGGAGGATTCAGGGAAGAATCCTTCCCCGGGTCCCAGCACTGGCTAGGCCCCAGCAGACTGCCTCACTAGTGTGGAAGCACAGGCCTCTGCCACACTTCCTGTCTCAGCAGACAGCCTGTCTAGTTCATTCTCTGCCACAGGTTTTTGGAGAGCTTTTAAGAATGTGATAACAGGGGCTGGCGAGATGGCTCAGCGGGTAAGAGCACTGACTGTTCTTCCAGAGGTCCTGTGTTCAAATCCCAGCAACCACATGGTGACTCACAACCACCTGTAATGAGATCTGACACCCTCTGACGGTGTGTCTGAAGACAGCTACAGTGTACTTATTTATAATAATAAATAAATCTTTGGCCTGACAGGGACCCTCCTATCTCTGTGTCCTTGGCAGTAGGACTTGGGGTGCACAGGGCTTGGCTTGGGATCTAATCCAGGTCCCTATGCTTGCACAACAAGTGCTTTACTGACTGAGCTATCTCATTTTACAGCTTTCCATTTTAATGTGATGTGCCATTCTTTGTAGTTGGATTTGATTATATTAGATAGGGTTTTGATAGCTCATTTTGGGGGAGAACCTGATCAAAATTTTCCTTTCTTGTAATGTCCTTGTGGGATACGGGTAGAAAGTGAACTACTTAGCTGCCACTCCTGATAGGTCTCTGTGGTCCCCAAATTTGTGAGGTACAGGCAGGAATATCAGGAGTTCAAGACCAGCCTTACCTATTGTTTGGGGTCAACCTGGCTACAAGAAACTCTGTCAAAAAAAAAAAAAAGGTCTTAGTGTTTGAAACTGTAACCATTTACCACTTTGTGGTACATAATTCAGTGATGTTCCATATGTCACAGTGCTTCTCACTCAAGGCCACCAGCTCCAGAGCTCCTCCTGTATCTTCTCCGGAAGAAATCCTATGTTCATCAAGCAGCCACTTCCCATTCCTAGTGGCCCCTGTTAACTACTCACCTGCTTCCTACTGGTCAGTTTCCTCTGGAAATTCTGCATAAGATGGGTCATATACCATGTGACCCTTTGGAGTGCTTCTGTCACTTAGCCCTGGGTTCTAAAGGCTCATCTGCACTGTTGTGTGTGCCCATTTCAGTCTGTTTTGTGGCTTGATAGTATTCCTGGATAGACAGACTGCCTGGATAGATCGGGGCCTGCTTACGCATGCGCTGGTTGGTGGATGCTGGGGTTGTCTGGCCTTTGGCTATTACGTATGGTGCTGCTGTAACTGTTCACATACACCCACTATACAGTTTGAATGTACTTGACTCGGGTCTTTATCCAGGGAATAAAGGCGTATGTCACGAAGACTAGGCACAGCCATTCTAGCAACTTCTTTGGAAGATAACAGATGGTTATGCCAGTAGTGAGAGTCTGGCAGGCATGGAGAGAGTAGGTATGTGTAGATGAATGTTTCCTGTCTACTGTGTACTGAGCTCTGCCCCAACACCAAGGAAATGCAGCAAATAAACAAGAGTTCCTGCTTTCCCATGGAAGAGAGCAATCAACACCTAACTAGTTAGATCTTTTCAGAAGGGAGCCAGTCCCATGAAGAAGGCAGTTTTCTATCTTGACGTGAGAGAGTCGCCCAGGAAGGGACACACCCTCAGAAGGCAGCCAGGGCAAGAGGCCCTGTTCCAGTTGATAACTACCTTTTCTGAGCTTCATTTTCCAAAGATAAGCATCTATACTACAGGAGGTTCTTAGCAGGCCTAACAGCAGCCCAGCCCCGATACAGATGCTTGATACGTGGTAGCTTCGCCAGATACTATAATACTGAATGCGATTGCATAGGTTGATAGAGCTACCAAACCTATAACTCGAGGGGTTGTTGCTGATGTGTCTGGAAACTTGACTTTTTTCAGAAACCCCAGATGGACTTCTCAGACCTGACAAGGCTGTCCCTCTCTCTCCACGACTCGCCCCCGACTCCTGGACAATCTGAGGAACTGCAGCTGCTCCGTGAAGAGGTGGCCCCTAAATCCACAGACAGCCCAGGTTGGTGCCAGTGTGGAAATTGCCTCCCGTCTAGACTACCGGAGAATCGCAGGGCCCTGGAGGAGCTGTGCTGCCGGAGGAAGCCGGGACAGTGCATCACCACCTCTAAGCTCTTCCGTAAGCTCGTCCTGTCCAGAGAAGCCCTGCAGCTCCTCCTGCTTTACCAGGATCCCTTGCTGGTGCTGGAGGAAGAGGCCATCAACAGCAGGCTGCGACACTGCGCTTACAGGTGCTATGCCACCTGGCGCTTCGGCTCCCAGGACATGGCTGACTTCGCCATTCTGCCCAGTTGCTGCCGCTGGAGGATCCGGAAGGAGTTCCCCAAGACTGAGGGGCAGTACAGTGGCTTCAGGTATCCCTACTGATAGTACGGCTGACACATTATGGTAGCTCATAATGCAGCTTCTCTCGGAAAGACCTAGAGACATGTTTTCAGCCAACGGGAGCTTAAGTTTTGCTCCCTTGTAGTCTGTATTGAAGAAGAGCCAATTAGACCAACCACGAGCGTACAAACCCTCTCCAAACTGGATGCAGATCTGAGCCTGCAGCCTGACTCTGGACTGTGGTGCCAGCCTCAGCCTATAATGTGTACAGAGGCTCCTCATATTCCGACCTCCCCGACCTACTTTCTCCGAACTAATATTGTGGAGATGGTGAAGGTGGTCTTCCCTGTCCAAGCTTACAGGGCTCCATGGATGTAAAGGTCCGACCCTGAAAACCAAACCCTTTGAGAAAGTACTCTGAGAAATTAAATATGGCCACAAATTCTTGGACATCCCCCTCCAACCTAATCCTAAAGACTCAAAGGTGTTGTTTCCCCTCCCCATTGTGGGTAACTCTGGCGGCTTCATCCAGTAGTGGATGTGA
>JADRCD010215302.1:13202-25854 GCA_019843815.1 Montemys delectorum
AGAGAGAGAGAGAGAGAGAGAGAGAGAGAGAGAGAGAGAGAGAGAGAGAGAGAGAGAGCTGCCTGGTGGTCAAGAGCTGAATCCTAAAATCAGAGACTTCTTGGATGTATATTCTGTCTCTGAATGTAGTAGAGGCTTGACCTTGTTCAAATGAGTTAAGCTTGTTGTGCCTTTATTTTGACATCTAAAAAATGGAGACATAGTTGCTCTCCTTGATAGGCTTGTTACAGAGAGAAGTGATATCACACTCATACTTAGAACTAAGAGGAAAATAGGGGAATGTGACCTTCCACTATGTGAACATTCAACCCTCCCTCCCCACTTTCCCCATTTATATAGCAAGATAATAAGGAAACGGACAAGTCTAAAAGAGCCTCATATGAGCTAATATTTGTATAGCGTTGCTCATAGTTGAAACACAGCGAGCAATCCATAGGCATTTAGTCACACATTAGTGCTACTCTGGTACAAGCCTGGCTTTGATAAGCACTGTCGATGTTCTTGAAGCCATCCTCGCAATTTCTTATCATGAACTCATTTTATCCTAACAACAATCTGTAAAGCAGATTTTTGTGATTATCTTCCTTATAGAGAGTACAGGTAGGCATAGGGAAATAATCCCGATTCACACTCCTGGTCTGAGAAAAGCTAAGGAAAAGATATAAAAATTAATTATGGAACAAGGCACTAATCCTACCTAATTTAGCCAACCAACACTTTGTATTTTCTTCTCAGTTAATTCCTAATTTTGTGAGTGAATTGATCTAGATAATTTACTACTTTGGCAGTACATAGCATGTGATTCTAGGAGATTTTCTTTATTAATTATACACATCAGAGACACCAGACACTCTGGCAGACAGCTATTTGTGTCATCAGTCTACATTCTTCCTTCTTCATTATTGAATAATAAAATATTCAAGAGGTGAAATATCTGCTCAAAGACTATATCTCCCAGCCCACCTTATAAGAAACAATCATTAATTCATTTCCAGCTGATGAAATGTTTTGACTATCACTGGGCAAACATTTTGGCCTCATTAAATACTTTTGGCCATGAGGTGACTTTGAGCTAAAAGCAGTATATACTATGGATCACGGGCTGGGAATTAGAAGAGACCTGGCCCCCTTACTCAACTGCATATGAGCTTTGAGTGACCTACTACCAGTCCACTGCAGAGAAAATAGCCCTTTGTGCCATGTAAGTCAACACAATTTTTTGTTTCTATTCTTAACAAAATAATAAATTCCATGCTAATATGGGTGACAGTGTTAACTGGAAAGCAAATTCAAACAGGATACATTTGAATAAAATAAGAATACAAGTAATTAGATAGAATAAAATATTGTAGATGTTATTTACCTCCTGAGGAGGTGAAGCCAAACTGAGTGTTAAACTTGTGAGCTATCATCCAGCTCATGAAGGGAGGAAGGAACACTTCTCTAACAACCTGGTATTGTTATCGTGGTCAAAGCTATAATTTAGTACAAAGTGAATGGTATATTGACTTAAGCCTACTACCTGGCTTGCTTAGAGAAATCTACATATTTTTCTCTATTCAATTTGCTTAAAAGTGCTTTATAGCTCTGAGGGGAGAGGAAGGCCATGGCAGTGAGGCCTGCTCATGTGGCCTTTCCTCTAAATGAAGCCCCAGCCTCTTTGCCACCTTTACTTTTGTTGGGGTTAACAGAGCGTGCTGCAAGAGAACCTCAAAGGCAACCTTTAGCAAAGCACAGGCCTCCAATAAATTAATATTCTCTCATCATAATAAAAACAGCATAAAATATGCAAGATTGATTTTAATATGTGTGGTTTTACATCTTTCAAAAGGTTGGTGAGCTATCAAATATAATAAGAGAACAAGAAAGCACTTTGTAAGAGTGTTGAAAGCACTTTGCTGTGGTAATGAATTCTTGTAACTTCTTTCTAAGAAAGAAAGGGAGAATTTATTTATTAAGACTTAACATATTAGGGCAAGTACTGAAAGAGTCTCACAAGGTCATCTGGTCTACTTTTGTGATATTCCAGAGCACTGGGCACTTGACATCTGAGGGAAGGGCGCATGGGTGACAGGACATTCATTCTTAGGTAAGCTGTGTTGGAGAGTTCTGCCGCTGCAAAGTATATACAGTGACTCACAGAGCTGGTTTCTTGAATTCTTAGCAGCTCTGTGAAAATGCTAAAAGCTAGGTAGGTCAATCTTGTGTCTCCGAGGAAGTTGAAAGCAATGACCCTACTGGTCCTGTCAATATTCACTATACTACACAGTAGAACTCCATAGTCACCTGATCAACCACCAATCAGAGTACACTGCCTGCTACCACCTATCTGGGCATACAGCAGAATAGTTCTCACAGGTATTATCAGCTTACTTGTCATAAGTGGAATACTCATAATACACTATGCACTGGTTACATTGCTGAAATCTAATCAGTCTGCTCGGCTCATTTATACTCCACAACAAAACTTATTGCCAAAATTTCTTGGATGAGGAAACCAAGGCATTGTTAGAGAAACATCCTTATTAAAGACTAGAAGTAGGTAAGTTTGGACTCAGACTCTAAGCCTGTACTATTCCCTAACACATAACTGGGAGGAAGCTTCATTTGTCTTTGTGTCTCATTCACTCTTGGGTAACGATTGTCGCAGCTATGCCTTTCCCAGGTAAGGGCTGGAATGAATACATATGTATATACATATATATAAAACCTTTATATGTAAATGAATCCCTTATAGTGAATTTCAATTAACCTTTCCCTGATTGTTTCCCAACAGTTTTATAACATTCTGGACATAATTTTAACTTATTTCTATGTATGTCATTTTCACTAACTTGGTTGATGAATCCTTATCTAATGCCTCACTGAGGTTGACATTCCTACCCACCCCTGAAGCTGCTTCTTTGCCCTGAACCCAATCAACTCCTAAGCTTCCTTCAGATGCCAGATTAATGTGATCTCTTCTCGTTGGCACTTACTGTGTGCCCCTCTGCAGCACACCATTATTCTCTTATCTTTGAATCCTGTTTCCTGATGACACTCATCTCAGCTTCTGAATAATGTACTTGATTTCTGTGTCTCCTTTTTCCATCCCTCTCTAATTCATGAATAGTGGGGATAATACTAATTTTACTCTTGAGCACCCAGAACACTGCTAAGTATATCAGCTAATCACAATGGTTGTTAAGTAAGCAAATATGATTGTAGCTTCTTATTAGAAACAGTACCCAAAGCAGGATGTAAGTATAGCCAGACGTGACCACGCCAATGTTCTTATATCGCTGCTCCTAGAGGGAACCTCTGCTATATACCCACATCACAGGTCAACTCACCTCCAGTCTTCAAATCTGCTCTTCTCCTCTTCAATGAATAGCATCACCATATGACACAGACATTCAAACCAGAACATGCATTCACCCTTCACCATTTCTTGCCATTGGTCCTTGCAGCCCAGCAATTACCGCATCCTGCTAATTTCTCCCCCAATATATATGCAGTTGTCTGGTCTTCTGTCTTTCCAAGTCCCTTCCTCTAACTCATCCTTTCCATAATGAATTACTCCCATTCTTTAAACCTCACACTCACAGCATCTCAGAGGTCCATGCTGTGATGAAATCTATTTCTGTTGCCTCTTAATTTCCTTTTGTGCTTATTTGTTAGAGATAATTCTCCCCTATTCTTCAGGACTCATTGTAACGTGCTGACTTTTGTTTTTAAATCTCTAGCCACAATGATCCTAGCTGTATCCATTACATTCATGTATCTCTTTTTTCACATAATGACTTTCCTAGTTGCCTACCATTTCTCTTGAGTTCCATGTAAACAAAGACAGTATCTTTCAACACACAGCATCCAGGGCCAGCAGAGTGTTTATGTACTCAAGGTCAGTTCAAAGATATCAGAGAATGGTTCATCCAGCAGGAATCCTTTCATTAGACCCAGTGATAGTCTTTGGAGTATTATAAATGCAAATGTGGGACAGGTCAGAATGGTGGGCTTTAGCATGTAGATCAGTGGAGTCAACCCTAGAAGTCAGTGATCTGCATCTTATCACATCATATACCTTTGTTTAAGGACAGAGTCCCCTCTTTTACACAATTGGGAAAATAACTTTGTCATATAAGCTATAAAATAAGACAGAATTACCTGACGTGACAGAGAATGGTAAGGTAAAGAGAAAGCAAAAGGTTGACTAACCTTTATTGGAAAAATCCAAGTATAAAGCTCATCACATACAAACATTAACATACACACGCACACACACACACAGAGACACACACACACAGAGACACACAGACACACACACACGCGCACACACACAGAGACACACAGAGACGCACACACACAGAGACACACAGACACACACACACAGACACACACACACAGAGACACACACACACACAGACACACACACACACACACACACACACAGACACATACACAGAGCACAGCCTGTTTTATCAACTGTGCTCTGTCATCCTCTGTTTTCAGTCATGACTCTTCCATTCATGTTACAATAGATACTGCCTGGGCCCATCCTATGTGTACATGAAGACTCTTTGATGACTCTGATGCCATTGAGTGACTAATGATGTCACTGACAGTGTATGCTTTTTCAAGTAATTAATTTTGAACTTTGTGTTACTGCTTTACAGAAGGTAGCGGTCATCCATTCCAGCAGTTATAGAAAATTTGACAAATGAATACTATAGTATATCTGAACAGGGATTTGGACAGTTTCATTATCAGCAATTCCTCTGCATATCCTTGCTGTCAACTCCCACTGCACCTCCAGTTTTTGGAAACCACTGATTTACTTGGGGCTCCTCTAGCATTGCTTCTAGGGATGTATCATGGCTGCTCACGTATTTACAGGAAAAGGATATTGCATTTTCTCCTTTGGATCATTATGAGTAAAGTCATTTATTGGGTTATGGTATAGGATGTCATGTGAAGAGTAATTTGTACTGTGCTTAGGTAAGCATTAAAGCCTGGGATTGGAAGATCCATCCTGGCATTGTGGGTAGACGGCTGTGCTATGCAGGAGTCCCACCAACAGATATAGGTGACCCACGTACTTGCTATTTTCTTTAGCTGCCCTTTTCTCAGGTGTGTGGTGATACCACAGCAGAGTTTTAATCTTCTCTCCCCTACTCAACAATGATGTTTAATGCTTTTAATGCATTAAATGCTACCTGAAGCATTTGTTTATAATACTTGTCACGAGTGAGGCTTGCATTAGATCTTTAGATCAGTTCAAATTCTTTATTTTTTCTTCTATTTTTGCCTCTATAGGGACATGTGCTAACCCTTTTCAGGATGTGCTATGTGTGAATAGTTTCCCTTAGTCTCCAGCATCTCTTTTCCCGTTCTTAGACACTAAGGAATGGGAGGTAACTATTTAGATGGAGTATAGAGCATCTACCTGTTTAAAGAAACTAGATTGGAGCCTTGAGAAAGCTCAAGTGGGGTGGGAGCCCTGGCCACACAAGCCTGATGCCCTGGGCTTGACCTCTGTACCACAGTGGAAGGAGAAAACTAACTCATGATCTCTATATGAGTTCTGTGATACCTGTGCCTACACACACACACACACACACACACACACACACACACACACACCAAGTGCTTATATACAATGAGTAATGCAATCTATAAAAACAAGATTGGTTTTTTTGGAAACGTAGCCTGAGGCCCCCCCCCAAACCATCTATCCACTCTTTAGTAGTCCCAAGTTTCATGGTTCAATCAGTCTTTTCTCACATATAAATTTACAGATGATACAAGATCTAAACCAAAGATCCTTCTTCTGCCTATGGACATTCAATGTTCTAGCATCTTCTGAAGCTACCTGCACGCATACACATTGCAGCATTGTTCATAACAGCCAAAATATGAAAATGAGCATGTTCACAAGATGAATAGAGAAAACATGGGAGGTGTGAACACATAGACACACAAAACATTACTCAACTTTAAAATGAAAGGAAACCACACTAACCAGGAAAACATGAGTGAACTTACATGATATCACAGTGAAGGACAAATACTACCAGATTTCACTTTTCTGAGGAGTCAAAGCCCCCCACCTCACAGAGGCAGAGGCCATGATTGATAGTGCTGTCTCAGGTCTGTGGGGAGAAGAGGGGGAGATTTGCTTTCCAGGGAGTACAATATCTTAGTGGCCTAAGATGAGTCAGTTCTTGATAAGTGCTGATCAACACAGGACCAACAGCAACATGGTACTGCTTTAAGATATGTGAAGAGAATAGCTTTCATGTTAAATGGTTTTTCCATAAAACAATAACAACTTACAGTCCCACCAAGAACACACGAAGTTTGGGAGATGGTTCATATATTTAGTGCTTTGCTCATAAAAAGATATGTGTGCAAGTGTGCTGGAATTTCGAAATGCATCCATTAACTGTGATTGGATTTAGTAGATCAATTTTACACTATAAGTGAATGTATTTTATTTAATTCACAGTATACTGGTAACCTGCACAATTTTTCTTTAAAAGATTATATATATATTTGTATGTTCCCATACACTACCAAAAAAAGGTAAAAACTGAAGATATAAAAAAAATAGAAAACAAAACTTATAACACACAATTATAATTGGCTTTGTTGCATAGATGTCAAGCATTTTTCTTAACACAAAAATAGGTGAAGAGGTCAGGATTCAGTGGTGTGCAGTGGTAGCACTGAAGGTGGTGGTGTCTAGAAATGTTCTCAGGCAGACTAATACCTCTGGTGTAGACCAATCACATAGCATTGCTGGTTCAAGATGTTAATGAAGTAAGCTAAATTACTCAAGATCAGACCTATGAAGAAGATCAATAAAAGCACAGTGGGCGACCCAGACATTAACCTCCTCACCCACTAGAATGCCAGCCAGTCACCTCTACCTGTTAACATTCTTTCACTTGCCAATTTCTTCTCAGTTTACAGGTTACTTGGTTCTGCAAACAGATCTTTGGTTCATTTGACTCTCTGTTAAAGGTATCTGTCTTAACCGCCTTTTAGCCTGGATGCAACCAAGTAGAATTACATGATCTAACTGAGAGCGATCATATGTGACTTTCAAATATACAAAAGTATTTTATTCTGACCTACAAACAGCTGGAAAATACTTAAGCTCAAAATATTTGTTGGTGATGAGAAATACAAATTAACCGATCACTCCACAATGTTGCTTGCTTCATATAGTCATCTTGCACCCAGCTCTATTTTCTATAGTAATAAATTAATGTATGAAAGAGTGAGCTCAGCCCATGATTCAGGATAAAGGATGGGTATAAAAACCACCACAGAAAATAGTGAGTAGTTGAAAAAAAAAAAACGGGATTTGATTTGTTGAAATAAGAAACAATATAGGTAAAAGCAAGCTTAAATAGTTGATTATGAGTTTTTGCATTTATTGCTAATTACTAGTCAGAATATTATTTTTATATAGTATATATAATAAAATCATTGCATTTTTTTTTTTACTCTACGTATATTGAGTACTGAGGTAAATGTCTATTCTTGGTCTGTCACTTTATCAGAGTCAATTTTTATTAAGTAAATAGCAACTTGATTGTTTAAATATGTATATCCCACTGACTGTTGACAACTAAGTAACAGCATACAAAATAGCTGGAAAGTCTTTGTGCTTTCCTAAGGATCACAGGGCTGAGGTGAATGCACTCCACAGAAATTGAGTGTTTGACTTTTAGTTCTGGCTTGGTCACATTTCTGTTGTTTGTGGCACTTGGTTTTATAGGTCAATAAGCTCATGGGCAGTGAACAGAGAGGGGTCCTAGGAAACAGCCACATTTAGGCCCTTGTCCCATAAGATGTAGAGATATTATAGCATAGAGAAGCTTTGAAGACAGACACAAGAGACTAGCACATTAAACAATGGCAACAGAGCAGCAACTCATCATCGTCAGGCCTCAGAACTTCATCAGGTATTCTGCACATAACTCCCATTGGCCATTTGCTTTAATCACCAATTACAAGGATGACCAGGTGAATTTTCTAATGAGGAAAGTCTCCTGGGACTTCCCACGGTGAAGGTGTTTGTTTCAGCATAACTGATTAAGGAATTTGCATTCCTCTCATGATGGTTACTAACAAGGTTCAACTCAACCTTTTCTGTGTGGGCAGAAAAGCAGCCCACTCCTTCTGCAGCCTTGGATCATGCTGCTGTATGAATTCAGCAGCCTAATAATGACATGCCACCAGCACTCAAAAGGACTGAGCCACTGGTTCATTAAGAATACATATCCAATAGGGACTCATCCGCATGGTAATTTGGTAGTTAAGGAAAGTATGTCTTTCTCTAATTGAGGAGCACCTTATAATAACTCTGCTACTCCTATTGTATGTATTGTATGTAAGACTCAAAGTTGTGCCACTGTGCTTGGGGACGCGGACAGAAAGGTTAAAAGATTCTGCATACAGCATAGAGCACACATACAGCCATGCAATGGTTACAAACTGAAGACAATAGAATGCACAGATCAACAATCTCAGCCATGATGACACTGAGCAATTTATTATTTGATTCCAAAGCCTTTCTATCTCTGCCCCTGCTGTGTGATATGACTGAGCTCCTGCCACATGAAGCAGAAAGCATCCTAACTGATATAAAACCATCATTTATATTCCTCTTACTTTGGTGGGAAGTTATATCTAGCTCCTTGTCATGTGCGTTGTATATTTTATGATATGAAAACTCCTCTTCCTTTTGAATGTCATGAAGAAAAATTGAAAATGAATGTTTAGTTGATACTCTCTTTATACTTTCTAAAAAGATTTGGAATCATACCCCTTCTGGGTTACCTATTTCCAAACACATTTTAGTTCACTTTGAGTTTATATTTTTATTGTTTCCTTAATGGAATAAACACAAGAAATCACATAATACCCAACATGGAGGAGGGAGTGGTACAGACACATGCCCAGTGTAAGTACTATCTTAGAGTGAATTCTTGGCATAATTATCTCCTCTTGTCATCCCAGATAACCAACTCAATACAACTGAATGGCTTCTTATGGACTTATTTTTTTCTTCATAAAACCAGGAGTCTATTTTCCATGTCAAGCTGTAATTATTAAGTGAAGTAGAAAGAAGGACATTTTTAACCCTGAGTTTAAAGTCATACATTTAAGGACTTAGTGATAACCAATGTCCATGTATGATCATCTTCCATATTCTCATAATAACAAGATGATTAGAGTGCATTGTCTGATTACATCATCTACAAAGCTTTCAGTAAGAGTGATTGCAATGTAGTTGGCTAAAGAAAGAATGTACTGATGATGAAATGAAGTAATTGTAATTAATGCTATAAAAGAAAATAGTAAGGTAACATATTTGGGATTGGCAGGGACATCAGATAGATTGTATATACCAGCCTAGACAACCATATACTATCATGTCACAGGCAGATACATTGAAAGCTACAGTTTTGCCAATCTCATCTCTTAATTTGATCTTGTTAGTCATCCAACAAAATATCCATTGGATAATAATCTCTCTGGAAACAATTCGTGTGCAAGTAAGGAATGTGATGAGCAGTCTCCCTATGTTGAACTGAGTTCATGGTCTACTTTAAATAACCAGCATTTGCTTTTCAAACAAAGGCATCTAATGAGCTGGTCCCTGGTGACTCCTATACTGAAGACTGATGATTTCTGAATTCATTAACATTTGCATTTCCAAGACAATGAGCTTGACAAGAAAAGACTCTATAAGTTGGGAAACATTGGAACGTATTTTTTATCTGGTCCTGACCTGCTCTTTTCAGCAGGCATTGCCTTCCTTGGCCAGGGTTCCATGTCTAAACCACAGAGTACACTAACAGATTTGAATCCCTTTGTTTCCTTCGAATACAGTAAAAGCGGGGCATAAGCATCTCC
Source organism: Montemys delectorum (assembly GCA_019843815.1). NCBI lineage: Eukaryota > Metazoa > Chordata > Mammalia > Rodentia > Muridae > Montemys > Montemys delectorum. The sequence goes on from JADRCD010215302.1 coordinate 23,115, forward strand.
TCTCCAGACTCACTGGAGTGAAGACGCTTCATTAGGGGCCATCCTAGAGATCAACACAAAATATTTTTCTCACAGAGTCTCTGTTTCCCTGCTTCCATACTTAAGCGTAGTATGTAAAGCAATACTTGGATGAGCATAGAACGAATGTCGTGAGTGGCTGGTATGTACTGAATGAACTGATTCAGAGGGTTAAAAGCAGAAGGGGGTGAACTTGGCATTCTAAGAACCATGGCAATGGTTTCACTAGCAAGAGCTGTCTGTGAACATAATACATGCTGTCGCAAAAAGCACTCGACCCTCATGCTTTTACTTTTCCAGACACAGCAATGCCAGTTTTAGGTGGATACATAAAGACTCCACACGGAGTACAGCTTCCTTCTGCCTTGCAGCTAATGGTAGTTGTCCCTATTGGTTTCTCGCGTCATGAGTCCTAATAAAAGGAGGTTGGAGGATGGCTCAGTGGTTTGGAGCACCTGCTGTTCTTGCAGAAGACCCAACTTTGGTTCCCAGCACTCACAGGATGCTCACAACCATCTATAACTCTGCTTACAGGGCATCCTGTGACCTTGTCTGACCTCTGTATACATCAGGCATGCAAGTGGTACATATACATAGGTAAAATATTCATATATATAACATGAACATATAAACCTGGAAAATTTTAAAATTACGAAGAAAATACCTGACAAAAGGAGGCAAGGGTTCATTTTGGCTTACAGTTCCAAGGGATACCACCCAGAATGAAATGGAAGGAGAAACAGTGGGATGCAGCGGCTGCTGGTCATTCTGCATCCACACTCAGAAAGTACACAGCAACAGATGCTGATGCTCAGTTCCTTTTCTGCTTTCTATTCAGCTAATCAGTTGGGCAGCTAAGGTGGAATCTTCCCATCATGCCTATAATCTAATCTGGATAATCCCTCATGGGCATGCCAAGAGAATTGTCTCTCAGGTAGTTAGTTATATATTCTTACAAGTTGCCATCCATACAAACCATCACACACTCTGACTAGGCCACCTACAGTCGTAAGTAGAAACAATGTCTGTAAGTACGGAGTCAGATCCACTAAAAGGAACAAGCAGCTTGTCTTCCTTTCTGGAACACGGGGTGGGGGTGGGGGGCTGAAGCTGAGTCACTACTTGGCACTCATTATGGGAACAACAACCTAGGCATACAGCTGAATAGGGATGGAGGAGCATGGGGCTGACACATCAAGAGAACACATCAGCTGCAAGCTGGACATCACAGACTGTTAAAAGCGAAACAAACTTCTACCAGGATTAAGCCATAGGTCTTGTGATACTGATGCAGCCACAGCTTTTCCTTGTAAACTAACTGATATACATGTTCTGCCTTATTCATCCCCCAAGGAAGATCCTCAGCTCTCCCCAAAGCTCAGATACTATTGGCCGGAGTGTCAAAACACTATATTAGAAATGCTACTATATATTCAAAATGTAGAAAAGAGCCTAGAATGGGCAGAGCTAGGAAGGAGCGTGGTAGTGTGATGTAAGACATTGAATCTCCCCTGCCTCTACCATTCCCTCTAAATGGCACAGAGTCCTGGGTAGTAGCATAATTATGAGAGAAACCAGTGGCTTAAGAATTTAGGGGGTCTGAGGTACAGTCTCATGTCATTAACAATGAGTACCAGCCTGAAGAACAAATAGTGAATAAATAGTTGAATCCTGGTCAGAACAAAAAAACCTGACAGGGTCTTTTAGTCAGAGTAAGGCCCAGGAGTGCTAACAAGCACTAATGTGCAGGATGCCAGGGCAGCAGGAGGGAAGGAGAAGCCTGGGGGTGGGATGACACCAGGAACTGGAACAATGGGACATTTAGCTCCCAATACATATACCCTATAGACGGATATTTGCTGTTTCCCTGCAGACTTAGCCACAGCCTTTCCTAGCAAATACCATTTGATCGATATCTAGGTTCCTTCATTGGGCGAGAATCTCCTTCCAGGCCCCTGTGGCCACAGTGTGCTTCTAGGAAAGGAACTGCTTCCGCCAGGGTGGAAGCAGATAGGTGTATCCCAAAACAACAATGACAGTGATGAGGACTCATCCCTGTACCTGGAGCGTGAGCAAGTCTGCCGCAGACACGTGCATCCATCCTTAGAAGATACTGTCAAAATGTTTTTTAATGTGCGTTTAAAATATGTGGGTTCAGGGGGGCTTTCCTGTCCGCTGTTTTCGCTTCTGATTTGTTTGCTGCCTTGAGAGTGAATGTGTAAGTGTTTTCCTGGGGGCAGAGTCTTCTGCTCCCAACGCAGGAAGCTTGAAGCAGCCCCTAGCAGGATTCCTTTCAGGTAAAAAGAACATCAAAGCTGTGATTCTAAAAGAGACACACTCCAGAAAACTGCAGATCAGGCGTGGCTTCTTGCAGTGGACCCTACACTGGGGAGGAGAGGAAATCAGCATGATTTTATTAGGTCCTGCCTTTACAAGGGCTGATCAGCACCTCAATCATTCAAATGCTGCAAAGAAAGCTAAAGAGTGCCTGCCAGCTGTTTGCAAGGCGGGTTGTGTCTGCTGTTTTACTACCAGGGAAGGAAGGAAGGCAAGCTTATGTGATTCAGCCTCTCGTGGGCTTGTGGAACACCAGAAGCTGGGAAATATTCATCTATTTTAAGGAAGCTGTCTGGATCCTCACCCCCCTCCTAGCCCCCTTCTCTCTCTCTCTCTCTCTCTCTCTCTCTCTCTCTCTCTCTCTCTCTCTCTCTCTCTCTCTCTC
>JADRCD010215302.1:25864-38285 GCA_019843815.1 Montemys delectorum
CTCTCTCTCTCTCTCTCTCTCTCTCTCTCTCTCTCTCTCTCTCTCTCCCTCTCTCTCTCTCTCTTGGGTATGATGAGTGGAGTGATTGCTAATCTCCATTCCTGGTAGTTGGGTACCATAACAATACTCAAATGCCACCTGGAACAGTGAGCCATATAACACCATCCAGTTCCCAATAAAAGTAAGGGAGAAACAGACAAGGCTAGAGATGGCACCTTGTGAAAATACGGAGCCAGGAGAGGGCAAGGCGCTCCTGAAGTTGCCATAAAGGAGAAGGAAAAAGAGGTTGCCCATTAGGTCAGCAAGCATAAGAGCTGCAGAGGTCAGCAGATGACCTGAAATGTTTGTGATCTCTTCCCTGATGCTCAGGAAACAGACATGCCATTACTGTAGGAGCTGAATCCCTGGGAATATGGGGCTACCTGGTTGGCTGAAAGTTTGTCTCAAAGCTTGGCTGCCATCAGATAACAGGTGCACTGGTATTCCCTTGCTCCACTCCCAAGGGCATCTTCCTATAAAATGAAATTTCATGCTCAGCCAAACTTTAGAAGCGTATGATTTAAACATATGCCAGTCTCTTTCTACACGTCAGCAGCTTCTCAATTCCGTGCGCGCACACACACAACTACCCCCACCCCCCATTTCCCTGGAAACAGCTCTGGTAGAAGCTTCGAAGGATTTGTGGCCAAGTGGTCCCTTCTCTCTGTCTTCGCCATAAAACCTTTCATGAGACAGCAGAGCAGCCCCGAAAGCTAAAGTGATGATGTCTTACAGGGTGGTGTTGTTCTATGTCTGAAATTATTTTCGGAATTAAACCAAAGTTTTCTCTTTGCAAACATGTGTCCCAAAATATGTTACCATGGACCACGACCAATGAACACAGGCTGATCCAAGCCTTGCCAGCTCACTTAAGGAAAAAAGAGAGTGTGGAAAGATGCCACAAGTCTAGATGTATCTTGAAATGGTATCAAGTAATTTGATTAACTTGGAAGCAAATTTTTATCCACACAGTGTGATAATTCACTTTGTAACATAAAGACATGATAAACATTCCCCAAATCAGGGATAATTAATTTACACTGAATATTTTACCAAAATACAAATAAAAACTTCAGGAAATACTATATAAACTATTGTATAAGACAGAATATTAGCATACTTTGTGTATTTTCATGCACACATGCATACCACACACACAGAAACACATACATACACACACACACACACACACACACACACACACCTACCTATGGTCTATTAAATTCAGAACATTTGAACAACGAGGGCTGCTGGTCCGGCATGTCCTTGGTGAGAACAGAATGACATGGTTCCTGCCTGGGACAGGTCCAGCAGGCGTGGACCTCCATGAGTATTGATGGCTGCTGTGGGCATCAGGCTTGTTTGTATAATAATGTACATATTTTACATTCTTTCCTTAAGGAATGTCCTCCCTGTTAACATTAATGACTTCATGACAAAGCAAAGGCATGGGTAATGACTCCGCAAAATGATAAATGCTGGGAACGTCAGGACAGTCCTAAAGACTGTGGAAAAGAACTCTGAAAACATGGGTTCACAATATATAATTTCTCAAAACACAAGGATACAATATGAACTATGAGGGGCTTCATGAATCTAAAGAAACACAGGCAGCTACATTAATGAGCCAGCTTGTCAAAAAGATACAAAGGCAGGCAGATTTCTGTGTTCAAGGTCATCCTGGGACACAACAAGGTTAGGCCCAGGTGTGGTAGAAATGGTAATTTCAGGACAGGGAATGACACGGCTAGCTTATCCTCCGACTTAACTCAGGCAGGAAGATCTTTGAATTCTTTTGCAATGTTAAAAGAAAATGTGTGCTTTGTTGTCTCCCAAGAATTAAGGGGCTTCAGTCATGGATTCATAGGATAATCATCAGGGAGCCTGGAGTAAATGACTGAATTGATACATAACATAAGAGATTGGGTCTGCAGGAGGTGAGCTATCCAGGGAAATTTTTAGAATAGCAGGAGAGAACTGCTTGGAGAACTGTCTCAAGCAGAACAGAGACAGAGCTGCCTGGAGATCTCCAGAGAAAGTAGGTCAGAGAGGAAGAAAGCAGAACCGCCGAGAGAAAGCAGGCTGCAGAGTTCTCTTGAGCAGAGCACTGGCTGCCAGCTTGGACTCATGATTTGACTTCAAGTCATTTGTTACACTGCTCCCAGACACTGCTTCCTCAGAACCCCTCTCCAAGCTGAGGCTGGTCCTTGGCAGAGGGCAACTCAGGGCTCCTGAAAGGTGAGAGTCACTGTGCTGGAACGTGGCTGATGTCAGAGGGGAGAACTAGGAAAGGCCTGTGCAAGACAATGGGGTAGAACACCATGTTTCCAAATGCAAGCACCCTGGGGAGGTGACAGTTGACTAGCTGAGCTCTGCCTGGGACTGTTATATGGTCTCCCAGTCTGCCACACACACACGTGTCCATGAATTCCCAAATTCTCCCTAGTTCTCTACTCTGTCCGAGTTTCCCTTCTGCCTTGGGTGAGGTGCCATATTCTCTAGCCCACCCCGGTGACTAGCTTGCAACCATCTCTCTAGGTCTTCTCAGTGTGTCATGGCTTAACAATAGCTGGCCTGTTGTTTCTATAATGTAAGCCTCATTTTGTCAACTGAGACCACTGGAATGACCAAAGAATGAATGTCTGTGGTTCACAGCCTTTCCATGTTCACACTGTTGGGATATAATACAGTATATGATAGCCAAGGATCGTCTAGGTGCAATGAATCTGTAGGAGTGTGTGTGTGCGCGCACGCGCATGTGTGTGTGTGTGTGTGTGTGTGTGTGTGTGTGTGTAAGTCCTGAAAAAGTAGCAGGTGAACATGAGATGCAGAGGCTGAGCTCACACTACCCTCAATGACAGTAGAGCCTAACTATTGGTTACAACTCAGTACTGGGTGGAGAAATCTACAAGTGGATATGAACAATCATTTTACAGCAGAAGCAGACTAGCCTGCAAGGCATCAGATTGAATCACACCTATCCAGTTGTGAGAATTTTTGTTGAAACTGAGGGACCTTAAGGAGTTGTCCAGTCCCACACCCTCCTTACAGCTTCTTCCTCCCACCTGGGGTCAAGGCTAGGCCAAGTTCCATTCTCCACCCACAGAAACATTCTTGAGGTAACAATGTACTGACTAATAGTCACTTGACCATCTAGAAAGTCCCAGGTAGCGTGTCATGCTTGCTAACCAATAGACTTAAAGGTCAATATGCTTAGCCAATAAGTTTGAACTGTAACCTTGCTGATGTAACCTGTGCCCCTAAAAAATATAAAAACTGCTTGTTGTAGGCATTCAGGTCACCTTCTCATCACTAGCCTCGAGAGACTGATTGAGGGTTGACCCTGATGTGCCAGAAAATAAACCTCTTTCTTTTGCATCGATCTGCATGTCGGTGTCTCACTCAGGGGCATCTTGAAGTAAGTACTACTGACCAAGGGTCAATGTCTTACAAACCTTCATGAGTGTGTATGGTGTACAATGATATAAAAACATCTATTTCTCACTGGAAGAAGGTTAGGGAAGTTTAAGACACATTGAATTAAGTCTTTTCAAAACACATTCCACTGAATACCGTGTCTACTAACATGATATACAGAGAAGAGTTTCCCAGCAGTGCTCAAGTGCTAGGAAACCAACAGTTCTAAGCACAGGCTACATGCTGCTATTGCCAGAAGTTTCAAAAAAAAAGCCAGCAGATGTTCAGCCTTGGAAGGTAATAGTGAGTTTATTCAAAAGGAATAGCATATTCTAAAGTCATAATGATCACAATCTGAGGTCACGGTGCATACACTCTAATGTAATAGTGACCACACTCTAAGGTCATAGTGAGCACACGCTAATGTAATATCAAACACACTCTAAAGACATAGTGAGCACATTCTAAGGTCAGAGTGAGCACACTCTAAGATCAGAGTGAGCATACTCAAACATAAGTGTAAGCATGTTGTAAGATAATCTTACATACATTCTAAGGGATATTTTTGGCCATGACAACCTCCAGAGGTACAAGGTGTGAAGTTAGCATATTGCCCTATCCACTATAAACTACAGATAAGCTGATTTTGCTAAAGAGACAACCATATCTCCATTTGAGCTGCCCAGCACAGTCCATCCTCATAAACATGAGATATCTGCATCAGTCCAGAGACAGAGTGCCAAGAACACTTGGCATACTCAATAAGAGAATGCCATTACTGCAGCTTCACCCAACAATGGAAATTCATTTGGATTCAGCCCATAAACCATCCAACCTAGGTTTCCCCAGGGACTCGTAGTGAAGGAGATGTACTGTAACTAAATGTCTGCACACTAAGGAAACCATGGCCTCCCATGAATGATGAGCAGCGCTTTCTCCCAAGGCCCAGGGATCATTGCAGAAGAGAGAAGTAGAAAGAATACAACAGCCAGAGGATGTGAGAGACCAAGAGTAAAGTGTCTTCTGGGCAGAGGCAAGTAAGCAGCACTTACTTGCTTAAGGTGGCTATAAAAGTATGCACAAAACCTGAGCAATCCTAAGCTAGACCAAAGCCCAGTAAGGATGAAATCCCAATGCCTGCTACTAGCCATTGGTTACTGCTGGGGGAAGGGGAGACAGTTTTCTATGTCTAGGGACAAGACCATCTGTCCAGGCCTCAGTGGCAGTGAGCACAACTTACATCCTTAGGGATGTTCTACCAAAGAGCTGTTTTAATTAGAAGGAGATGGGTATGAGAGCATGGATGAAATGCAGTTAGCTTCTGAAGCATTGCATGAGATGCAAGTAACAACGCAGGCAGACACTTTATGCTTATAAAGTGGGTTACTATACAAGAAAGTCTGAAGACATTCTTACTGGCAATCTTCACATTGAATAATCTGAAACTTGATAATATTGAATAATGAAGCAGTAGAAAAGGTGAGTTTACTGAATTCAAAATATTCGCCACAAGATTTAAAGATTGAACCTCGTACATATTAGATAAGTACTCTCTCTCCAAGCCACATCTCTAGCCTTCTACTGCTGATCTACTGGACACTTCTGTTACCACAATATACAGGTAGCTAAATATCTTCACCTAAAAATTAAAAAAAAAATTAAACTCTCTAGTTATACTGAATCCCCCTAAATTATAACTAAATTAGCCAAATCTGGTTTTTTGTTCTTGCTAGCTATAGATATAGAGGATCATATGGTCTCTGTATTTTACCAAAGCTTGCCTTTTTCATGATAAATTAAGCTTTATCTCATCTTTGCTTTAATATTAAATGCTTCTGCCATATTTCTCTTGAAATTCTCTGTGAGAATTCTATTTACTTCAATTAGTATCATAAGCCAACTTATGGAACAGAATACAATTGTCAGGTTTCAAAAAGATTTTGCAATAATATCCATTAACATATCAAATTGAGCCAATATAGTTCAAGTATCATTCAATAACTACAGCTTTTAAAAAAATAGCATTAAGAAGATTTTCTATCTGCATGATGTGTGTGAATGATCATGTATTTTAACATTATAAATTCAGTTTATGTTTTTGTGGTTGGTGTCTATTTGCTGAATATCTGTTTCCTAACACAGTAGGGGCAAAAACTGAGTATGAGCTAGAGAGACTCTTCATCATATGGATAGGATATTCACTGTGTACATCATAAAAGTCAAAGTTTTAAGTAAGCAAAGTAATTGTGATTGTGTGCTACACTTGCTCTGTGAGTTATACTTGGAAAGCCCCTGTGACTGTGTGCTACACGTGCTCTGTGAGTTATATTTTGAAAGCCATTGTTGTTGTGTGCTATGTATCTATTCTGTGAATTACATTTGGGTTAACTATAGACTGCTAACATACACTTGGGTTTGGCCATTTCCAGCACTGTCCCTCTAATGCAGGACAAAACTCAACGACACTTTGTGAACTTAGTACCTACTTCAGGAAGACAAGCACCCCTTTATAAAGCCTGTAAAAACCATACGTGTCTGTACTTGTGGAAAAGATGAGAAGTCCTTCTAAACTAACCTCCTTCATGCATGATAATTAGCTAGAAATATTAAATAGTACCCCCAACCATGGCTTATGTGTCTTCTTTCTGACACTTAGAAATTGCACAGCTATTTTGATAACTAACCTTCTTAATCTCATGGCTAGAGTGAGCATGAAAGCAAGTGCATGACAGAAATTGTTAAAAGTCTCAAGGGAAGATTCTGAAAACATACAATATCAGAGGTGCAAATTCTCCAGGTCAGAACTGACAGAGGGTCTTCAAGGTGTATATGAGAAACTAACCAAAACAAATCTCAGGGAAGCTGCTGTGAGACAAAAGTTGCCAGAGCCTCAGCAGAGTAAGAGACAAGACCTCACTGCCATATATACACATTATACCTACAAATACTCACACATATTCAAATGCAGATGCACACACATACATGCACACACTCATGCTTACACACAAACTGACGCATATATATATATATATATATATATATATATATATATATACATATATACATGATTTGGAGGCACTGCAAGAGATAAAATGATACATTGATAGTAAACACATATTTCAAGAATTGGAGTCAACATTTGCTTTCCAAATTTTAGGAGAAATATAAGTACAGAGATACTTAATGAACTTAAAGCACAAGAAATATGAAATTAACTGTACAAAGCATAATAATAATAAAATTGTATAATGTCACTGAAACAGGAAATCCTCACAAGAGTCAGACATAAAAAGCAAATATATTCAAAGAAACAAAATAAACATCACAACAGGTTTTTTAAATTATTATTATCACCTTTGAATATTTAGAGGCAATATCCTTAAAATATTAAGAGAATGCTTTCAACTTAGAATGTTTTTCCTAGCCAAGACATCTTTTTAAAAAATCTAAAAATAGAGGCTTTTTAGATATATTAAAGAATATGCAAGGCAAGAATTCCTTTAACTAGAAGGGAAAATGTTGATATGGAGTCTGCATAACACAAAGAAATTGGGAACACAGGAAATAATTAGTGACTATAAAGCTAACATAAGTAATTTTAAATTCTTTAAAAAAATAGCAAATTTACCCAATATTGTGGGATATGAAGAGTGTCTAGAAATAAAATATATGAGAAAAATAGCACAAAGGTTAAGAGTCCAGAAGGAGAAGTATAGTGATCATAGGGTCCCCAGGCGATATGCATAGGCATATATAAAGTGCCCAGGTTACACTCACAGGCATATGTAAAGTTCATACGGTTACCACGTAAGGCATGGAAGTGTAGGTAATATATTCATGTTATATATGCAGGCATGTATAAGGTTACCAGGTTACATAAGCAGGTACATATAAGGTTAAATACAAAGTTTAAATATGAAAATACAAATAATATAGTACTAAAAGATACAAAACTCTGTACTAACAATTCACCAACATAAAACTGTAGGAACAGGCCTATAATTCTATCATGTGTGCAAAGTGTGTGTGTGTGTGTGTGTGTGTGTGTGTGTGTGTGTGTGTGAAGTACAAAGACTGTGGATTTGAGGCCACCCAATGTTACAGAGTGAGACCCTGCCTAAAAAACAGTTGCTGAGGGTGTAGCTTTAGCAAGACGGTGACTGGTTCACACTGGCTCACTGGTTCTTGGGATTAGATGGATCCCCACACTTCAAAAAATAGTGGTGCTCTGTCATGGACTGGGTTACTGCAGCGACCCCTCGTTCTGCAGGATGATTCGAGTCTGCGTGTCAGTGCTCTAGTTTTCCTTCTTTCTAAAAATCATACAGACTACATTTCAGAGCAAAGGATGTGACCATTGCTAAGATACATGAAACTAACCAACAAGGGAGGATGAGAATATTTATGAAGAGGACTTAGGGATCTTCAATCACTAGGTACCTTGTAGCACAGTTTTAGATACCATGAAACAAACACTAAGAATCTTCCACTGAAAGAAACAAACCCACAGTTATAGTTAAGGAATTGAATGCATCTCTCAATGGTTTACAGAATATGTAGACAGAAAATTAGTGGGGTTACCTAGGAATGTTTAGCAAGATGACTTATCAGCTTAAAATAATAGATATTCATGGCTTTCTGTCAAAATATATCTGAAAGCAATGTCAGTCTAATTACCACAGAATATTTATCAGGTGGGCTACTTTCTGGGGAATAAATTAAGACTTAGCTTTAAGGATTCATGTATTGAAACTCTGCCTTCAGACCATATCAGAGGTAAACTGGAATAAGTAACTGAAAGCCTGGAAAAAAATCACTAATATATAAAAATTAATAACTTGGACAAAAATATGCATTATAAACTAATTTAAGGAAATGCAAGTATATGTGGGAATATATCATGGTCTTACAATAGGAGGAAAGTTACAGCTTTAAATGCTTATATTAGAAAAGAGAGGTTGAAAACTCAAGCAGAATTTTTAGCTTATAAACCTAGTAAAGAAAAAAAGCCCTGCACAAAGCAGGCAGGAGAGAAATCATAAAAACCAAAAGATAAATGATGAAATAATCAAATAAACACACAAACTCTAAGGATAGTAACTTGAAAAGATCAAAAACTGAGTGATATGTAGATGGACTAAGGAGGGGAGAAATGTGAGCTTTATATCGTAAATGAGGAGGTGGTGTGACTCAGATTTTACAGATACCAGTGATAATCAGGTAAATATTTCTAATATTTTGTTGGTAAGCTTAAAAATCTCGATGCCATGAAAAGAATCCTTAACACACAGAAATTACCAAAGCTCAATTACAAATAGATGTACTTTGTTCACAAGACATGGAGATGTCAAGTTGGTATTACCCAGCAAATTTCTTCTGTGTTGGCTACCTTTCATGATACTTGAAGTTACTATATAGGTTGCTGGAGAAAACAAAACAAAAGAAAACACCATAAACAATATTCTTAGCCAGCTGCGAACCCTGTGAATTACCATGAAAGGTCTGTCAAGACATACCTACATGTGCAATAGTGGCATGAACATTATGGGGGTAACCAACTTCCTTTTGGTTGATTTTTAAGGCCTGTTCCACAGGAAGAAACACATTCCAGGTACTGTAAATTTGGCCAAGAACCTATGTTTGGAGAGCTTAATACATACTTCACATGGTATTAAGCTACACTACAAATTAGTATCTCTATATTCATATATTGATGCTGCTCTCAGACTTTAGTGAAATTGCTTCTTGCAGTAGATAGAAATTAACACAGGAACTCACAACTGGCCAAACTGCAGGAAATAAGTATGTATGGAATGCTCACCCAGACATAAGACGTGTATGCATCCCTTTCCCCACAGTTTCACGGCCCATCTCAGAAGGGTTGGGGCACAGAAATGATATGAGTTGGAGGTTGGGAGGGACTGTAACAGAACAATGCCTTATAGACAGGTCACTGTACCCATGAGCTCACAGCAACACAATGGTGGTTACCTGATGAGACCAGCAGGAGCTCAAGCCAGTCAGTTCTCCAGCTAAGAGGGATAAAAGTCAATGAGACCCCATCACTCTCAGAGGAATTATTGGCAGTTGATGGCTGCCAAAGGAGGTACAGTTTGTTTTCTTGAAGGTTGTGGTCACTGGTGGGTCAACTACATTTCATTGGATTGTTCCATATCCATGAGTTTGTGAACAGCTCATACTCAGTGGGTCAATTTAAAGTGACAGGGTAAGGTAGACATAGAGTTGATAGAGGGTATACGGTAGGATCTGTGAGCAGTGAGGAGGGCGAATACTCTCAAACTATATCACGTGTGTGTATGAAATTCTCTAAAAATTAATGAAATTAGAGTTTTGAAAATGAATAGATGATATGAAAAGCCTTCCATCCAGCAAAGAAACACTGCCCACCATAACCACTTGAAGGAAGGTAGATTTGGTTTAACGTTGGAAGATTAATATAACTTCCCACATATAAGCAGCTCCCTACTTACAATGGCCTGACCTAAAGTGTTTGGCTTTCTGGTAGTAAGACAGCAATGTACCTCAGTAGAGGGCATTTTTAATTAGATTTCTTCTTGAGCTCATGAGAGGATGGGGTAGGATACTGGGTGGTTGCAGTACAGACAGTTACACCACCATGAGAATGCCAGGCACTACATTGGGCTGTGCCTGAAAGCCTGTGGATTTGGAAAATGGTGTGGATTCAATGTATTTTATTTATCATCTTAAACTCATAACATATTTCATCAATGGAATCTCACCCCAAGTATGCAGCTGAAGAACAAGTAACCGTGCCATCTCAGGTAGTACCACACAAACCCAATGAACATGCAGAGTTTCCATCTATGTAGGTGATGGTTCTGATGCTTTCATCAGGAATCTGCATGTGAACGCTGGAGGTCCTGTTCCCCAATCAGCTCTTGGGTGATCAATAAAGATGCTAGTGGCCAATGGTTGGGCAGGAGAGGCAGGACTTCCAGGTTCCCACAAGCAGACTAAGAGAGGAAGGAGAAAGAAAGAGATTTTTCACCATGCTTCAGAGGGAAGGAGGGAGAGAGCCACCAGCCATGTGAGATCTCAGGTGGAGTAGCCATTGGCTGCTTCCCTGACTAGGCCTGGGGGAGCAGGCAGGAGATTAGAAACACACCTAAGCTGAGGGCAGAGTTAGGATGCTGAGCAAAAGGGAACCGGGCAACTAAAGTTGAGGGCAGATTTAGAGGTGTTGAGTTGGAAGTGAAAAGAAGGACAGGCAGCTAAGGAAGGCTTAGAAGAACCTGGCCATTGAGATAAAAGCATATTACAAATAAGCTAATGTGTGTGTGTGTGTGTGTGTGTGTGCCTTTCATCCAAGGATGCAAAGGAACCTAGGCAGGGCTGATAGCTCGGTTCACCCAGAGCTTAAAGTGGGGTAGTAAAAACTACATGCTACAATCTACTCTTAGCAAACTAAGTATGTAAGGAAATGGTTTTAACTTGATTTTAAAAGCAGCATAATGAAATGTTATGAAAATATTTATTAAAATTATTAATGAAAATTAGTCTACAGTGACAGAAAGTTCAAAAAAAACCAACAGTGAATCTGGAAAGAAGGGAGGGTGGGGCAGGGTCTACAGAATGCAAGAGGGACTTGCTTCTGGTTGCTCCTCTTCAGACCCACACACTTACACATGCCAAAAGGGAAGAAAGTACATACCCAAAGCCTGTGAGGGCATCTAGGTATATTATTCCTTACAATCCTCTGAAAATAGGCATGATGTGAATTGTAAGCATACCAGTGATGATCAGCATTTTCCAAGTCAGTGGGATAAGTCACCAGGAGATGATGCATCAGAGAGAGATGGAGGAAGAAATGGGTGGAGAGAGAGAAAGGAATGGAGGAAAGGAAACAGATTAGATTGGGGACAAAAAGCTTCTTAAGGAACTGGCTATCCTGAGATCAGGAACCCTTAAGTCAAACCCCTTTCCCAAATGAAGCAACAGCAGACAGGCTCAGGAAGAGAATGCTTTGACAGAAGTCGGCCACCAGCAACACTGAACTGTAATTCAAGTCTGTGAACATAGTGCTTGCTCCAGCACTGAGGAAGGCCCTGGAATTCAGACCTAACACTGGCAGAATCTTCTCTTCTCAGAGGGCATTAAGTGTTTTCATAGGGTCACTTTATCTAAAAACTCACTAAGTATGTATGACTGAAGCATAATTCAGGGCATATTGTCTCCACAAGACTTTTCTACTCCAAAGGCACACAGCAAACACAAAAGGAAATACATAAACCCTCTCTCTAATTCTGATCAACTTGTACTGAAGGAAACCCCTTGAAGGATTGTGGTTCCTCTGAGATACTATGATTACTTCATAATTCATCATTTCCCCTAAAGTTGCTCAGTGTGCTATGCATGCCTGAGCTTTGAAGACAATTACGCCAAGGTCTCTAAATTTCAGGGTATGTCACTCTCATTCTTACGTATAGAGGCTATCAATTTTGTTTCTGTATTACGGAGAAGAATCATGGGACCTTTTACCTAGTAAATTGTATCTATTTTTAAAAAGGAATACAGCAAATGCATTTTCTCTGTGAAGAGTGCTATTAATCACTATTTCTCATTGATCAAATGCAATATGAAACCTGCCACAAGCCCTATAGTGGGATCTAGTAATTGTAGCTTCTAACAGGCATGGCTCTGCAGCTTCTTTTTCGCCAAAATGGCATTCTTAAAATACAAATGTCCTAGGAAGCATAAAGTGGAAAAGAAATTATAGCACACTAGGATTTTGAGATCGGAGGAAAAAAAGAAGTAGGGACAAGAGAAAATACGCGATTTCTTCCATAGGTCAAGGAAGGGATACACGCACAGTTGTCCAAAGGTTCACCTGGGAAAGGCTAGGAGAGCACTTGGTTATGTGTGTTGCATGGATGCGGTGTGATGTGGTGTGTGTGTGTGTGTGTGTGTGTGTGTGTGTGTGTGT
>JADRCD010215303.1:0-12954 GCA_019843815.1 Montemys delectorum
CTGAGATCTTAGCTCTCTGGTGGCACCACCTACTTCTGCCTTCCCCGTTGGACATCTCCTTTGGCTGGCAGTGGACAGCCACCTTCCTTTGTTCTTGTCCAAGGTCAACAGGTGTGATGTCGTTGTGGATTGACACCCCTTGCACTACGTGTCATCTTTTCTGGGCATCTCAGGTTTGATCCCAGATGGTCCCCAGCTCCACTCTCCCAGGCCCGCCAATAGACCCTAAGGTCCTGTCTTGTTCAATGCTCTAGTGGGCAACCTGGAGTCCAGAGGACCTGACACCGACCCCTGCGTGCTCGTATGGTGTGTGTGTGTTGTGTGTGTGTTTGCATGCACATTCGCACGTGTACGGACTGGACTGAATGGGGGGCTCTCCCTTTCAGCCTTTGTGTGTGTGGCCAGTAGAGCCACAGGAGCCATGTTTGGGAGGCTCCCGTGCATTTGTAGAGACTCTTGAGGTCTGAGAGTTAAGGATGTTTGAGAAGGGATGAGATGTCTGCTCTGCGCCCTTCTGAGGACAGTTAGCGTTGGATAGGAGGAGGCTAGGTAGGCCGAGGTGCTGATGTGAGTTCCTGTGTGGTGTGACCCCTGGTAAGTGTCAGCATGGGTGAGAGGCTGAGGGGACAGTCACTAGTATGAGCCCCTGTGTGTGGGACTCATGCTGCCTTCTCAGCATCTGACCCCGGGGACCTTGCCCTCTTCACCAGAATGTCTATTGTCTCCCCATTAATCCCTGAATCTCACTCCTCTCCGCCCTCAGTGAGAAGCCCACCCCTCCGGTGTCTGCCTCTGCCTGTGCTGTACCCGTGTACCCATAGTTTCTTCGGTCTCAGTTTCCTTGTCTGTAACATGGGCAGCAGTGCCCAGTGATTTCCACATTGCTACCGACCCTGCCATGGACTTTGTGCATACTTTTAATTTATTCATACCTTATTTATAGATATGGTGAGCAGCATTGGGAAGTGCTTGAAAGCCCCAGTACTGGTATACACAGCTTCCTCTTCTTAATGATGCTGTAGGTGCAGGCCTTAATGCCCCAAGGCCCTAGTGTGGACTCCAGCATCAGGTGCAGCCAGACTCCCCTGCTTCTGCTGTTCTAGTTGGTTGAGGATAGCGCCTCCCTGAGCCTGCTTTTAGTTGGTAAAACAAGGATCACAATCCTGTGTCAGGCTAGTTGTCCAGCTTGGGCATCTTGTAGAGCCTGGCCAGGATGGGTGGAGCTTGTACAGCATGGGTGGAACCTGGCCAGCATGGGTGGGGCCTGGTCAGCATGGGTGGAGCCTGGCCAGCATGGGTGGAGCCTGGCCAGCATGGGGGGAGCCTGGTCAGCATGGGTGGAGCCTGGCCGGCATGGGTGGGGCCTGGCCAGCATGGTTGGGGCCTGGCCAGCAAGGGTGGGGCCTGACCAGCATGTTGCCAATGCAGTCTTCCACTGTGTGGTTTTCCAAGCCCTTGGATGTCAGTTCCTTGTTCTTTCTTTTCTAGCAACAGTGCAAGTCCCAGCCTCCAGTAGCTGTGGACTCAGCTAATATTTGCTGAGTGTTTCTTGTGTACCTGGCAGGGTTAACTGCTGGGGCTGCAGCGTGGAGCCCAGTGAAGCAAAGACCTTGCCTGGTGAGATGCTGGGTGGAAGTAGGATTCTTTCCAGAGTGTCCTCAGGGCTGTGTGAACATGTGGGTGGGGGATCTAAGGAGATTCCCTGGAGGAGGTGCAGATGGAGCCAGTCTGAAGGACAAGGAGAAGAGCTTCACCCTAGTCTGAGGTGGAGATTGGAAAAGAAAGCAAGGGTATTGAGGCCAGAAGGGAGGTGAGGAGCTGAGAAGCCCGGAGAGCTCGCAGGCAGAGGAGGGAGACGGCTGCCATCAGGAAGCCTGGCTCAGAGGTGCCAGGACAGCCCTTCAGCAAAGTTCCTGACACACTCCACACACCCACTTCTGCTTTCATGAAGGGGCTTTTTAGTTGCAGGAGGTTCCAGAGCACATTCTGCGGAGGTGGTATATTAGCTCGTCTGTGCAACACCCACAGGGTCAGAGTGCAGTCTGTGACTTGCTCAGGCCTCTCCAGAGTTGACGTTACTCTACAGTGATGATTTTCCAGTCAGGCTAGGACTTGCCAGGGGTGATGAGAATGAGCTCAGAGTTGGAGCTTCTGGAACAGCAGCTGGGTGTCTTTATGGGCCCCGAGCTTACAGACCGCCCTCTGGGATCCATACTTTAAGAGCCCACTTCTGTTCACCATCTTGATGGCTCTCTTTGGATGCTCTGTGGGTTACCAAGGGAGGCTGAGCCCTGAGGGTGTAATGATGTCACCAGGACTGCTACTCAGGGTCATTCCTTCAGGTTTGTCAAATGTGGATACTAATGTATATGTGTTAGGCTGGTTTGGGTCTGCACATTAGAGTGCATACTTGTATCAGATCATTTCATGGCTGTCTTGGGTATGGGGAACCCTTTGCGGGCCTTGGGTGAGTGTGATCTGGACTTTGAGTGTGAAAGAAGTCACAGTATGGTGGGAATGGGCATGTCCCACATGGCAGGTCCATGCGATCTCACGCCTTTCTGGACCTGCCCCACAAGGCTGGAAACGAAAGTTGCTGGCACTTAGCTCTCAGGCTGCGTAGGTGCTGGGTGATGGTGACCAGCAGACACCAGTCCTTTTCCGTGACGCCCTAGGATCGCTGACACTTTGCAGTCCACAGAGGGTTCATCACCCTGAATCCAATTAAGCTCCCTTCATCGTTTGAACACTGAGGGAGGGAGAGCAGGCCCTGGAAAGGTAGAATCAGAAATAAAAAGCTCACCGTTCTTTGAAGGTGGAGAAGCCCCTTCCTAGTTTGTGCTTCTGTAGCGGTTGCTTGCTTATTTGCACAGAAAATTACAATCATTTAATTAGTTTCTCCTCACACCGGCTTGGAGATCTTAAAATAACAACACTTGCCGTCCTTACTAATTTTCTCGTAGAAGCAGATGATTTCCTCCGGTGTTGAGCTGGCCTCAACTTGAGCACAGCCTGGCTCTTGCGGACGCCATTTCCTGATGTTCATGGATAAATTGAGTTCAAACGAAAACAAGAAAAGAGGAGGGCCAAGTGTAGGCTCCTGTGTGGATCAATCTTAAGTCTGAGAGAATTCTCCAGGTTTTTTTGTTTTTGTTTTTGTTGTTGTTTGTTTGTTTTTTGTTTTGTTTTGTTTTGCCCTTGTGCATTTTGTGAAGTGTCACAATAAGTACGCTATTGAGCTCAAGAGGAAGTGGCTTCTGCCCGTCAGGGTGGCAGAGTGTCCTCTGCGTCTCATGCAATTTGACTGTCTCATAGTGCTCTCTCTGATTCATAGAGCTCTGGATTAGGGACAATAAAATGAATAACCGCAGCCCCTTAGTACCTGCCACATGAGGCAGCCTATGTCTTCTCATTGTAGGGATGACAGTTCCGTACCATTTACAGTTATGAACCAACATTGTACACAATTGTTCTCAAGGCTCATAGGGCACAGCCATTAAGGGCCCCAGGCATGAATTGAAGTTCATTAGTCTTGAACACAGGTTCTCTCTTTAATATATATATATATATATTATATATATTCATATATATATATATATATATATATATATATATATGAAATATCCTGGGGCCATTGAGATGGCTCAGCTGGTAGAGGTGTTTGCTGGCAACCCTAAGGATCTGAGTGGGATCTTTAAAACCTACGTGGTGGAAGGAGAGAACTGATTCCTGCAAGTTGTCCTCTGACCTCCACGCATGTGCCATGTCACGCACGAATGCACACACACACACATGCACATATATACAACATACATAAAAAATATAAATTGTTTTTAAAATAAACATTTTTATTTTTCTTTATTATGATTTGAGTTGTGGTTATATAACATTTTTCATTGTGTCTATTTTTAAATGCACAGCTCAGCAGCATCAGGACACTTGTGTTGCTGTGCAACCATTCCTACATTCATTTCCAGAATGTTCTCCAGCTGAAACTTTGTTTCTAATAAGTGCCTGTTCTCCAGGTCTGGTAGTCATCACTCTGTGAATCTGACAGCTCTGGGCCTCCTGTGAGTGGGAGCTACAGTCTCTGTCCTATGATGGGCTGGTTAGCTTCGTTTCCTCCATGTCCTTCCCATGTTGTGACATGTGGAAGCATGCTCTCTTTGGGGCGCTGTATAATACTCCATTGTATGGATGGGCCACATTTTGTGTCTGTTCCTCTGACGGTGAGCATTTAAATTCTTTCCCCCTTTGGCTGTAGAGAGTGAAGCTGTGAATGCAGACCCACAAGAAGCTGCTTAGTCTCGGCTTCAGATTCTTGGGGTATTTGCTTGGAAATAGAACTACTGGGTTAACAAGGTGAGTCTATTTAACTTCTGGATCGAGCATGAACTCGAACTAGCGAAATTCTCTTTTGTGCTGCCTTGAATTTTGATACCTGCCGGGTTGGTGGATGGCTACAATCCCCAGAGAACCCTGAGTGCCATGGCCTGCCTGTGCCCAGGGAGGAAGGTAGCGTGGCTGTTGCTGGAACTAGTGTGCTTTTGTGACTCGAGACAGAGACTGCTTGTAAGCCCAAGATATCCACATCTGTAACTTGTGTGACCGAGAACTGTGTGGCGTGGTGCTGGGTCAAGGGTGGGAGTCATGGAGAACTGGGCCCAGGGAGGGAGTCACCATCTTGAGGCAGAGGTGTCCTCCATGTCTTGTGGAAGCTGCAGGTTACATTTCAAGTTCATGCCCCTTCTCTTCCTTTTAGCTTTTAGGCATTTTTTCCCTATTGACTTCCTCATTGACCAGCTAAGTAATTCAATTTTCACTCCGTAAAAATAAAGCACTCAATAAAAATCCCTATGTTTTTTTCAATTTATTCCCATCAATACCGCTTAACCCTGTTGGAGTTTGTTGTCTGATTTATCATTTGATGGCCAAGCAGGGCTTCTGGGTGTTTTGCGTCCTGCAACCCAAATACTCCTCTCTGTGAATTGAGCCAGCTGCTGGGTCCCCACCCTCCTCAGAGTCAGGCTTTGAGGAGAGCCCTAGCACATACAGTGTGGAATTTCCTGGCTTGACAGACCCCTTATCCTGGCATGGGGGTTCCTACCTCTGTGTGCCATAGACTCCACCCACCTCACCTCTAGGGAAGTGGGGAACACTCTCATAGAATGTGGATGATATAGTTCCTGTAAAATAGCTAGGTATAAAGGAAACCAACTCATGGTGAAGTTATCAAAACACAACTAATCTGTTTGAAAACATTTGAGAAGATACGCGAGAGTTTTGAAGCTGCGAGCAGTGTAAATGCCATTTTGAGATATAGAATAACTATGAACTGCCTGAGGAACCCCTACAGTCCCCACTGGTGATGGAGGCAGGCCCTGGTCCTACTGATGCTTCTGTGACCTGCATCCTGTTTCTAATGGAAGGAGCCGCCTCATTTTGTAGTCTGTGAAAATAAAGAGGTTATTTCTTGGGCAAGGGTCATGGCTCTGGAAGATCCATCAGAGAGACTCCTGCCCAGGAACATGATGCTGAGCCAAGGATGGAAATCACTGAGAAATGAGCCTCCATGGAGGTGGCCTCCAGTGCATGGTAGATGTTCAGTTAACATCTGGTGTCTTACGATTCGCTATGACAAGGGACCACTGACCCAACTCAGAGGCCCAGCTACTGAGCTCCTGTAAGCATAAAGGAATTTCCATCCTGCAAGGCCCAGGGTACACCTCTGCAAGGGAGTAACTAAACAAGAGAGATGTATGCCCCTGCCCAAGAGGAACCGTGCTGCATGCAGCTCCTGTTGGAAGCCGTGTAGCCAGACTACAGCACAGGCTGTGCCCACTGCTGGGCCAGCCTCGGCCCTCCCACCTGACTGGGTCAGCCAGGAGCCAGGGTACTGAATGGGGAGAAAACATTTGCTCCCAAAGGAAGTTGAGACATTTAAATAATGTCCTTGTTCTTAGCCCCATCTCACTTAGGAAAGGCAGAGCCAAGCAGAAAACCCAGGGGACATGGCTGCCTAGCCTTTAACAAAGAGGGTTGACAGAGACTAGGGACTGTGGACAGGTGGAGTTACTGGAGAACTTTCTGGAAAGAGCGGGTAGGAGGATCAGGGGCTCGGGGTTGGGGGTGGGGGACTTTCCACACAACACTATTCTGCTGCCTACCTTCTGTCATCCTCAGTCCTTCCTGGAGCACTGCCCTGGGGTCAGCTTCTAGGAGATAACAGCTTTGCAGTTCTGGGGACTCTCTGGAGAGGAACCCCTCAGATGACCTCTACATGTATCTGGGGCCTTGGCTTCATTCTGTGTCCAGGAATCAACATGCTATTCCTAAAAAGGCTCAAGAATTACCCTTCTTGGAGGTAGCAACTGGGTCCTTCCTGCTTGCGGGCCCCCTCCTCCTGTCCACCCCACCATGCAGCCTGGGTTAGGGGGTCTCTCCATGCATGCTCTGATGTGATGAGCTCTGGTGTTCCTGGTGGCCTCCTTGATGGGGGTGGCTTGTTGCTGTGTACCCCCCGCTCTGAGGAAGGTCTCTCCCCAGCATTGCTGGGCCTCAGTTTCCCCATCCACTAAGATACTGTTGCCCTTGGACCGTGAGGGAAGAAGCCAGTTGCCAGAAATTATAATTTTCTTGCTTCTTAAAACAGGCTTCCACGTGGTTCCATTTTGTCCTATTTCCGGAGTTGTTCACTTAACTGAAACAAAGGCCCTCGGGCCCTCACGAAACACTCATCTCTAGAGGCTGTCTCTGAAGAGTGCTTTTCCAGTCGACATCTGGGTTTTCACAAGTTTCCTGATCCGAGTTATGGCTGGAATGCTACCTCTTAAGAGCAAGTCAGAATCTCCCTGTCGCTGGAGGTGGAGGAGAGGTCTGGCAGTGACCAGGAAACCTGAAACCCTACACTTGTGGGGTGGGTAGGGGCTGATGTAAAGACAGGTCCCTTGAGCTTCGAGCTCAGTGCTGGCTTTGCTCTTTCCTTGGGCGAGGCTCTGGGTGGCAGCCACTGGTATAGGAGAAGCTGTGGCATTGAGGTGACCTCTTTCTGACCTGGCTGCTCCAGCTTGGCATTTGGTTCTGGCCACCTGTGGCATGACAGGGAGACCGATTGTCCCTCTTTTCCAGGGCAAGGGAAAGCCCTGCATCCTACTGTGTTTCCAGAGGCTGCTGCTGGTGGTGTGGCTACTGTTTGCTAGAGACTTTGAGCATGGCCAGATAGAAGGACAGTGCCAAGGCTAATCTATATCCTTTCCTCTCATGTAGACACACTGTGTGTCAGACTTGGTTCAAGGGCTTTCTGAGCTCAGAGATGTGAAGATCCTCCTGGTCTTCTTGATTCAGTCTTATGGGTATGTGTGAGCTGGGTTGGGATGCCACCCACAGAACGTGTGGGGTTGGTTGAGGGCTCTGCAATGGACTCCTTGCTTGCATGCATGAAGTCGAAGGCTCCCACTTGGATGTGGCTTCTTAGTTCCTACTGTGTGAGCCTCAACACTGGTCCCTTGGTCCCCACCTCAGCCCTGTTGCCCATGCAGTCTCTCCATGACTCAAGTTCTTCCTCTAGGAAGGCCCTGGGGCCCCTGCTCCCATGCCCAGTCAGCACTGCTAATGGGTTGGGGTGAGACAGTCCCTGAGTGGTGATGTGCCTGGGACACCTGCTAAGTGTGGCAGTCTAGTATGTATGTTGCTGCCTGCATCCTGGAAGCCCTGAAGTGAGTGACTCTGTGCTCTGCCTCCATCCTGGGAGCTCGGCCTCCCATCCCCTGGCATTCCCTTCACTCTGTCATTTTGCAGGATTTGCCTCTGTCTCCTTCCATTGGGAGCCTCTCTGTTCGGTCTTGCCACGGAGCCTGTGGAGAGCTGCCTACTCTCCTGCTGGCTTAAAAGCTACTGAGCCGTAGGAGAGGGTTCTGAGACTGGCCAGGAACAAGATGCACGATCTGTGGGCAGGGAAAGGGTGACATGCAGGGACATCTAACCCCTCAAGGACAGCCTACCCTACCTGCCTCAGTAGCCCTGCTGCCACCCTTGCCTGAGACCACACACTGTCCTCCCCGCTGTACAGTCCCTGTAAGCTGTTGACCTCATGAACTTTGTCCTGTTTCTCAGGCAATGTGACTGACCAGGGCTGGCGGACCTGGTAGAGGCCCATATACTGGGGACTCTGCTGAGCGACCATGACCCACTCCCATGCTGTCCCCTCACCCACTCTGTCATCCCAGCCTCCAATCTGTGAGGACTTGGTTTGGTGTCCGTCACCTGCTTCCCTAGGCTTTCTCCAAGGTTCCGACTGTCTCAATGTCCAAGTGTCCCATTCTGGGATCCTGACACTCCTGTGGTCCTGAAGAAAGGAGGACTGTCTTTGGGAAGCCTGGAACCTCCTCTCCTATTAGAGGGATGCCAGGTGGTCCCCCTGCCCTACCGTGCTGCAAGCTTCTGCGGTGGAATGGGCTCTTCATGCTGGAGCCAAGGAGGGCTAGCTTTGGGTGTGATGGCTGCTTTACCTCTCTGGAGCTGATCTGTAAGTTCTGAGACCACCCCAATCTGGTTTTTCTTGTCTCCTAAGCTCCCCTTCAACCTGTGGGGTCAGGGTTGGGCACGGCCAGGGAAGGAGCCGGAGTGCCAAGCGAGCCCTTTGAGCTGCCTGCCAGTCTGCCAGCCTTTGCTATGCCTGGGCTTGGCCTAATTTGACTTTGATCCAGACAGTGTTTCAGAGCTAGCGATGTGTTTGGAGTAGCTGATTCATCCTCGAAGCTGGAAGGGATGTCCCAGCCAGACCCTTCACAGGATCCAAGGGTTTGACCTGGCTAGGTTGGTATATCTGTCTGCCTAAGGTTACAGCTCAGTGGGAGGGGCCCATGGTGACCTGGGCACAGGTGGGGAGGAGCTGTGAGGAGGAGGCTCTGAGGCAGAGGCTCTGAGGCAGAAGCCTGGTGAGGGAGTAAGGAGTCCTCTGTGTGTGTGTGTGTGTGTGTGTGTGTGTGTGTGTGTGTGTGTGTGTGGCATCAGCATAGGATGACAGCTAGAAGACATTCAGGAACAGTGTCAGGCTGATCCCTGCTCATCCTACTTACCCACCCGCCTTCTGTCTGCTGGGGTCCGTGTCTCCGTTGCTGACTTGATGCTGGCACGCTGTGACCATCCTGCCTGTTTGTATCAGGCAGATGATGCCCGGGGTCCCTGAACATGCTCCCCTATAAAACAGGCTTTGAGGTGTCTCCCTTCAAAGATTGCAGGGGCTCCCTATCCCTTTACCTGTTGGTTCTATCCTGGAGCCTATGACCATGGAACCTTATAATGAGGCCTAGTGAGTCCAAACACTGTGGTGACCATAGGACCCTGAGTGGACGGGGGCCAGCTGCATTTCTCAGAACCCTGCTGGCTAACAGAGGAGTTGAGCCATGGCCTCAGACTGTGTTCAAGAAATCTCAGATTTCTGCATATTTTTCTCAAGCAATAAATGAGGGCTCTGACACTGACTGAGCCCTCATTCCACTGCAGGAAAGAAAGCCCCCAAAGTTTCTGCCTAGAGGAGTTGGAAAGCTTCCAAAGCTTCTCTGGTGGGGACAAAGAGAGAGGAACCTAGGGCGGGTCCTCAGGGCAGGCAGTGACATGTGGCATGTGGTCATCCCCTGACACTCGCTGAGGTTGCTTTTTAAAGGACAAGGTTTATTCTTGTGGAATTCCACCAAGTGCAGACACATCCCAAGGGCCATTAAGAGGGAAGCAGGCATGCTGAGGTGGGGGCCACTTGCAGAAGGGCCTTGCGTGCTAAGACACCATCTCTAATCCTCTAATCCTTAATCCCTTTTATTCTCTCTCCTCTGGAAGAAATTGAAAAGGGAATGTTTTATGGTAGTGGAAGTAGATAATGACGGCTTGAGTGTTGGTCTGCATAATTCTATCAAGAGTGTCCTGTTATCTGGGTGGGAGCCACTCCCATGACCAGAGTGCCCAGTAACTTCCTGTCCATGTGGTTGTGGCAGTGTGTGTGTGGTACATGTATGTCTCTCTCTATGTGTGTGTGTTGTGTGTGTCTATATGTGCATGTGTGTGGTGTGTGTGTATGTGCATGTGTGTGTGTGTGTGTGTGTGTATATGTGGGTATATGTGTGTGTATGTGTGCGTGTGATCTGTATGTGGTGTGTGTGTGGTATGTATGTGTGTGGTATGTGTGTCTATGTGTATGCTTATGTGTGTGTGGTGTGTATGTGCGTGTGTGTGTGATTCATACAGAAACTGAAGATGGGTGCAGCAGGGTTCAGGGCTTCTCCTGAGAGTGTCACTCAAGGCCTTCATCCCCCGGATGCTGCATTGTCTCCCTCCTCTCCCTGCATCTGCACACCATACTCTTGGCTCTGATTGTCTGTGTTCTGACCCACAACTCTTCCCAGTTAGGTTTCAAATTTTATGTGAGAGTTGGGTGTATACTCTCACTCCCTTCTCTGCTTATGTGTCCTGCAATGCTGTCCACAAAACCAGGACTCCTGCTCATGGGTCACAGAAGTCCAGCTTTGGCTAGCTGAAGGGAGAGACTGGAATCCGCTCAGAGTTGAATCACCCCAGTACTGGTTTCGGGCATGTCTGGCTTCAGAAACTCTGCTGGAGGCACCAGTCTGTGTCCCTCAAGCCGTCTGGACCCCAGCTCTCTGTTTTGCTTTCTTCCCAAAGGTCTCCTAGATCACTCAAGATGGCTGTACGTCCCAAGGTTGCCAAGACATCTATACCTGAAGCTCTGGGTTCTGTTGAATCCTTCTTGTTGCCCAGAGGCTGAAACACTGGAAGAGCAATCTGGACTCACAGACCCACCCTGAAACCACAAGCATGGATTCTAGGGGTGGAGTTTTGTCTCTATGCATAGTCCAAGTACTCCTAATGGAGCAGGAGAGTGCTTTGGACAGGGGGCATTGTGGGTGGAGGGAGGAGTCAGAAGGACCTCAGCAACCATCTCTCACCCCTTCTGGCTTCTCCCCTGAAGGTTATCATGGCTGTGGCTGCTGCTATTCCACCCCAACCACCTGGGCTGAGCGGTGTCAGCCTTGGGCCGTGGCTGCTGCTGAGAGCGGTGGTTCCTGAGGTGCCCACAGCAGCCTTGATAGCTGTAGTTTACAGTGTGCACCCGATGGTTCCCAAGTCTGGTGTCCTGGAGTCATTGGCCCATGTAGAGGTGACTCACACTTAAAAGAAACCTGTCTCAGTGGCCGTCCTGACTGATGTCTCTGGTTTTTTTTTTTTTTTTTTTTTTTGGATCAGCATACACTGTGGTGACAGGCTCTTGGGTGACATGCTGGTGGGATGATGTGCTTGCCCACGGAGAGCTCTATTTCCTGGTCATGTAAGGCAGCCATGTTAGAAGGAGTTGGGGATGTGGGACAGGCACTGAGTATGGTGTGGTTGTATCTCTGAAGACAGGGACCTCGAGGTCCCCTCTGTTTAACATCGATGATGTAATTCAGCAGCCCCTTAAAAAAAACCAGAAACCAAAGAAGTTGAGAATCCTGGTGTAGGCTTAGGGAGGACTGGCCGTAAGACGTCCTGGCCAGAGTTCCCATTGTAGAACTGAGAAGGGCCCGATAGGAGGTGGGGGGCCCAGCAGGGTTCAGCCTCTGAGACTGAACATTCTCTCAACCAGGTTTGGTTTTCCTAGGCCAGCACCTCTCTAGAGAGGCTAGGATACCCCTGGGAACAGTGGTTCAGGGTGTCAGGAGACAGGCCTGCCCATAGTTCCCCACTCTCGGGGGTGGGTTTTCTTCCTAGTTCCCCAGCATAGCTGTGAGGTTTCTTCATCGAGTGAGTGAATGAGCTCACTGTACCTGGAGGTGGGGTTGGTTCCTATGCCAGGAAGCCGGCTGGGAGGTTTTGTTTGGGTGCCTTCAGCCCCCAGCCTGGCATTAGTGATCGCTGACGTGTTTGTAGGAAGTTGGAGTGGAGGTGAACCCCAGATGGAGATCCTTATGGAAAGCCAAGAAGGAAACCAGCCTCTGCCTACAGCACTGCCTGCCAGGGACAGCTGGAAGGCAGATTCATTCAGCAAACGCCATGTGGGCACTTGCCATGTCTGTGGTGGTCTCTAGGGAGTGCCAAGGCCCTCACAGGCCTCTAGAGTTTCTAGGGTGCCTCGAGGGTGCCTGCTGGGATACCCCCAGACGTGGGCGGCTCACCCTTCGCTGAGTCAGCACATTCCGGTGCGTCTGGTCTTTGCTGAGAGGAGGTGAGGTCAGCGTGGGGCTGGGCTTGTGCTGGGTGAGGAGGCACGGCAGGGCTACTTGTACAGGAAACTTGAGGATGCTGGGAGCTGACAGACGCCATGCCTGTGGTATTTCTACATAGAAAGCGTAGGAAGGAAGGCGGTGTGGGCTCATTGCTCAGCGCTGCTGAGCTCTATGCTGAGTTCTGCCGAGTGGCCGGAGTTGCTGGTAGATGGAAGACAGAGATGTGAAAGAGAACACCCAGGTCATGGTGGGTCCACCTGAAGCTCAGATGTGAGCTGCGTGGCTTGGGGCTGTTGCAATGGGCCACACAAAAATGGCTGTTCAAACAGTTTAGGTTTGTTTGTCTTTGTCTAGTCTTGGACACCAGAAGTTAGCCACATTGAGCCAGAGTCAGTGGTGGATAGGCCTGGCTCTTCCAGAGGTGTGTGTGTGTATGTTTGTGTATATGTGTGCTTGTGTGTTTGTATATGTATGGTTGTGTGTATGTATGTGTAGTTGTGTGTTTGTATGTGTATGTGTGTGTGCTTGTGTGCATGTATATGCGTGCTTGTGTGTATGTATCTGTAGTTGTGTGTTTGTGTTTGTATGTGTGTGTGCTTGTATATGTATGGTTGTGTGTATGTATAGTTGTGTGTTTGTGTGTGTGTGTGTTTGTATATGTGTGCTTGTGTATATGTGTGTGTGCTTGTGTGTGTGTGTGTTATGTGTGGTTCTGTGTATGTATGTGTAGTTGTGTGTT
>JADRCD010215303.1:13054-42580 GCA_019843815.1 Montemys delectorum
GTGTGTGTGTGTGTGTGTGTGTGTGTGTGTGTAGGATCTGCTCAGCTGCTGCAGGTCCCCCTAGTTTGTGATGCTAAGAACTTTCCTCTCATTTGTTGCTTCTCTGCTCCTAACGTCACAGGTCTCTTTCTGGCAATAACCTTCCGATCGCTCAGGGAGGACCTGTGATGACAGTGGACAACCCTGCCTCCCACTCCTAGCTCCTCAGTGTCATCCACAGGGCCCCCCATTGAAAACCTTTGCCTGACTCTGGGACTTGGCTGTGGTGTTTTGGAGTCCCATCACTTCCTCCAGTATAAAGGCAAAAGGGGTAGTGACTGGGAATGCTGGGCCCCTTATAAGAGCTTAGGAGATCAACCGTCAACACTGGAGCTGTCCTCTGAGGCCTTGGCTCTGTTGTCACATGTTAACACACGATCCTCCAGAGGCTTCCTGCCCGCCAGCTCAGGAGAGGGCTGACTCTTCACACTGGGGCCATGCCACCTTCTCCCCTCTGAAGCCTCCTACTGACTACTTCTGGCAAGCCCCTGTCCTACTGGCTGTTTCTTTTAGCTGGGAGCAGTTTCTACCATGGCTCTGGGCATTGTGGTACTCAGCATGTGGCTGGGCTGTGTGTGGGCAATAGAGGAGAAGCTGCAGGTGAACCAGAGGAAAAAGGCTTAAGATGACAGTATCGTGTGTGTGTGTGTGTGTGTGTGTGTGTGTGTGTGTGTGTGTGTGTGTGACTGTTGGTGGCAGTTGCAGAGGCCACTCTCCTCCCCAGCCCAGGAGCCACCTGCCACCCTAGGTGCCTGTGCCTGTGTGCTTGTATGTGTCTATGTGTGTGTTTGCCCATGGAGGCCAGAAGAGGGTGTGAGAATCTCCAAAGCCAGACTTGCAGGTGATTGCGAGCTGCCTGATGAGGGTCCCAGGAGCCAAGCTCAGATCCTGCAGAAGAGCACGAAGCATTCTTACATGCCGAGCCATCCACCTAGACTCATGTCAAAGGCGAAGCCACTGTCTAGGCTACCACCTGAAGCCTCTCTGTCCTGCTTTGGCTTCACAGACCACACAGAACAACTGGAAGCTCAGTGTCTACGTGTCAAGCTGAGGACTTTGGGCTGCTGTGGCATCTAGAGTGGCAGGTGGCTCCTGGGCTGGGGAAGGGAGTGGCCTCTGCACCTGCCACCAACAGTCCAGAGTCTGTTGTTAGTGTGCTTGAGTTACTCGGTGTGTGACAAAAATAGAAACAGAGGCCAAGAGAGCACCCAGTTGTTCCATATGAGTCAGAAGAGAACCCACAATTGTGTAGCAGCATTGTGGCCAGAGGGCCAGGAGGACATCAAAGATGTTGGGGGGTTTTTCCATGGATGCATGTGCTTTGTTTGGGGTGTGCAGTTGAGAGCCTGTGAGAGGGAACATCTGGCTGGCAGGGAGAAGGGCTTAAGCCTTCCTTTCCCATGGTTAACAGGGCAAATTTAGGCAAGCCTCCGAGGCTTGGCTTCCCTGAGTGTGAATTGGGCCCTTGGCTATGTGTGATGCCACCCGATGGCATCCAGAGCCAAAGTCTTGCCCTGGATGTTCATATTCCTGAGGACTTGGCTAAGCTGAACATTGTGTTAGACAGCTGGAGAAAGCCCAGTGAGGGGTGTCCACGCTCCTGGCTAGCTGCCCTGCCGTGGCCAGGTGTTCCCCATCTGTGTGCTGAGGGTGGACCTTAGTGGCTCTCCCTGACTCTGCCTCAGAGCCAAAAAAAGGAAGTTTGTGTCCGGCGCACGCCTGCTCTCACTATTAGGACACCAGACTATCCGCCCAGAAGGCTGTGGATCAGGCCTCCCCCTACCCTAAGTGATTTCGCGTTGCTTAAATGTGAATTTATCATTGTTCAATACATTCTGAAACGGTGGAAGGCCACATGTGTCCATCTGCTTCTGTCACAACAGAATCTCCAGAGGGCTGGTGAGCTGAGAAGGATGGTTTTCTGTCCTGCGTTTAACTTTTCGGAGGCATCAATTGTAGATTTTGATCCCAGCCCAGCAAAAATAATTCCTCTCTGCATAGGCTGAAGGCATTTAGCGACAGTTCCCTGTTGAATCCATTGCAACTCTCAGCCTTGGTGGGCTGGGCACGTGGGCCTGAGGAATCAAGGACCGTTTAAAGGCAGGGCAGGCCTGTCTCTGACGCCTCCATCCCAGACCCTTCTACCTGCCCTGAAGCCCTTCTCCACTGCTCTTGTCCATGTCTTTAGGAGGTGACGCTCGAGAGATGAGGCCACACGGTTGTGATGAGAAGCGTGTGTGTCTCATTCCCTGGGAGGCCCCCCCCCCCCGGGGACTCATCTGATGGCTTCAGAACAAATTAATCAGCAGTATTTAGAGATCAACCACAGCCCCCTCCAGCCCCAGAAGCAGTCTGAGCTCGCTGAAGCCAGGCTGAGGGTTGGAGGCCTGCGGCTGTGGGTCCTGGTTGATGGAGGGAGCTCTGGTGTGGAGATGCCCACGGCTGAGATCACAAGCTCAGTGACAGGCGCTGTCCTGAAGAAGAAACCAAAGCTTAGGGACAGCAGGCGACAGCCCATGCTCCTCCTGTGTGGGGCACATGTTAATTAGGACATGGCATCTGCCCACCAAGCTGCTCTGCTCTGTACCCTGGCGCCTTCTGGGAGCACGAAGCAGGGCCTTACAGATTGACTGAAGATAGGAAGTCAACGTGGGTGGAGCGTCAGAGGGAGAGGCCTGAGCAGTCGCTCATGGTGCCACAGCTATGGTAGATTTTCTGAAAATATCTATCCATCATTCATTTAGACAAGTAGGTTGGTTCAGGCAAGTGGATGGACTGCTTTCTAGCTTAGGGGCAGCAGGGCTGTGAATATTTCTGCAGTTCTGGGAAGTTCAGTGTGCAGAGATGTGGGTCAGGTGCTGTTTTCATGGGTGTAGTGTGGCCGCTGTGGACTTTTGGATGAGTGTACCTTTCCCCCCACGAGCTTGGGCTCCGAGCAACGGCAAGAGACAGAGGGCCAGATCCAGTGACACTTCCTGCACACCCATGTTGCTCTTCTTGTTTCCAAACTGCTGTAGAAACTAAATGATTAATTAAGTGGCACCCACACAGGTTTTTTTTTTTTCTCCAAGAATTTTTTTTTTTTTTTTAAACAAAGCAGTGCTTCAGTGGCTTGTC
Source organism: Montemys delectorum (assembly GCA_019843815.1). Lineage (NCBI taxonomy): Eukaryota > Metazoa > Chordata > Mammalia > Rodentia > Muridae > Montemys > Montemys delectorum. The sequence goes on from JADRCD010215303.1 coordinate 16,211, forward strand.
AGAGATGGGGCAGGGAGAAAGCTTTAATGGTCTTAATAAATCACAGTTACTCACGTGGGCAGATGCGTCAGGCTGAGGAGGCGCCTGATTAAGCATCTAATTGTGTTGACTGAGCTGGCCACGCCCTCGGGGGTGTCCGTATCGCCCAGAGACATTGTGAGTAAACCCTGCCACCTCTTCCTGTCTTCTTTCCTGTTACAGAACCAGCGCCTCAGAGGAGTCGCTCCTGACCTTTGGCAGCCACCTTCTGGCAGCTTTTTGGCTTTGTACATGGGAGCCACCTTAGTTCCTGCAAGGGGGTGTGGGAGGGGTGCAGGCTCCACCTCTGGCAGCATGGCCAGAGGCTCGAGGACTCTTAAGGTGGCATTCTATGTGGCTAGCCCTTCCTTGGCGCCTTCCCATCCCATCAAGTGTAGCTGGGGTTACCAGGTGGTGGTGGTGCATATGTTAATCCCAGCCCTTGGGAGGCAGAGGCACATGGAACTCTGAGTTTGAGGCCAGCCTGCTCTACAGAGGGAGTTCCAGGACAGCCAGGGCTACACAGAGAAACCCTGTCTCGAAAAAATATTTGTGGGTGGGGTCATGGGAGCCTGACCACTAGCTACGGACCAATGAGCACTGCTAGCAATATAAACGATGCAGCATGCAGCTGGAGCATGCCAAGGGACCGTGCTGGGCTGGTGTGGGCTTACGCGACACTAGGAAGACATAGCACAGTTGACGCTGGAAAAGCTGGTGCGTCAAGGACAGTTTCATCCAGAAGAGGGCCAGCAGCTTCCTGGAAGGGGAGACTCTCATGAAGCCTCGGGAGGATAAGTGACATTAAACCTCAACTTTCTGAGTCCCTTCTGAACGTCTGGCAAGAGGTAGCCACTCAGACAGGGCTTATCCTGCCTGAGCGGAGAGCCTGGATCTTACTGGGTCATACTACCACAGACCTACAGACAGTGATATAAAAACCCAGGCATCACTGTGTTAAAAAAAAAAAATCTAGATAACAACCTGAAGTATCTTGAGCAGTTAGGATGACGAGGGTGGGATGGGTGGTGGGTGGTGGTGGGGTGTTTCAGAGCCAGAGGTAGGGATGAGTGTGTCCCACTAGGGGGACAGAGCACGGCTTCCCTTGAAGCAGGCTGTTCCATTGTGACTTGCACACGAATTCTCTGCCATACTTTAATAGCTCAGAGCTGGCAGCGACTCTACTGCCCAGCTGCAGATGTGTTGGGTAAAGGAAATGTGGTATATCCATACAATAGACTATTATTTGGAACAAAGTACAAACACGTAGTAAAACATGGCTGCACCCCTTATGCTAAGTGAGCCACAGCAGGCCGCATATTGTTTAATTTCCTCCTTATGAAATGACTACAGCTGGAAATGGAAGGAGACAGGAAGTAGACTGGTGGTAGCTTTAGCCCCAAGAAGGTGGTGGTGGTGGTGGGGAATCAGTAACTGAGGCTGAGGCAGTGGAGTGCTCTGAAGTCTTTGTGGTGGGGGGAAATCTCAGCTATACCCCCAGGTGAGAGGAGTTCAGTGGTAAAGTCTCTATGAAGCTTCAAAAGAGACGTAATGAGGTGAGACCAAAGGGTGGTGAGCTGAGGGAACACACGGGTAAAGGAGAATGGGCAGAGAGCAGAGCTGGCATAGCAACAACGGGCACAGTGGCAGGGTGCCCAGGGCTCCTATGTCAGTGGGAGGGGCCCTACAGAGGAGCTGCAGTGTCGAAGATCATTCTTGCTCCGTCCCTAAGCTGCGGCTCTCTGCTGTGAGAGTTTTGAGTCTCTGCTGCAGCTGTCTGCCTTGGGTCTCTGCTGTGGCTCTCCACTATCAGACCTCTTCACGTCTCTCTCCCATGGGCTTTCTGCTGTGGCCCCTCTATCACGGCTCTCTGCCTTGACCCACATGCCGTCCTTCTCCCAGTGTGTCAGGAGCCTTCCAGGTCCCAGTCTTAGAAATCAGTAGGAGTCATCTCCGTTATCAGATACTTGCCCAAGTTCAAGGGGGCTGGCTGGTGGTGTTCCATCTCCTGTGGAGTAAGTAATAGCACAGAATTTGGGGCCTCAACTGAATACCACCATAGTGACGACGTGTGTCTGAACCACAAACAACCTCTTTAGGTCAAGGCCTCAGAGGTGACAGCATCCCTGAGCTCTGGGTGACCTAGTGCCCTGTGGCCAGCCTCGGGTCACAGCCAGAGTCTGTCCCAGGCCTGACCCCGAAGCTTCTGTCCTTTTAGCACTCAGAACCAGAGCAGGATGTAGTGAGGACGTGCAACATTCCCCAGGCGCCAGCTAGAACAGCCCTGTTCGATCAAGGGTTAAATCTCGTTGAGGGTCGCCTGGTGTGGAAATTTATGAAGGGGATTTATTACTAACAGGTGGAGGACTCGGGCATTTCTGGAGACCCAGAGACAGCCTGCTAGATGCCTTGCAGATAACGAAATGCAGAAGCCCCTTCCCCTGAGACCCACTAATCCAGAGGCCATCTGTCCCCACGAGTCATGGCTCTGGTTAAGATGCAGAGAGACTCAGGTTGCAGGGTGGAGCTGCCATTGGCCGCAGCACACAGGGAGGGCGAGAGACTGGCCCCAAGTTCAGGATTCCTTTCTAGGCCTTGGCTTGGAGGATTTCCAGGAACTTCAGGTGTGGCTCTTTCTTGTTCCAACCCCCACCCCCCACCCCCACCCCCGCACCTTCAGCTGGTCCTGCCAACTGTGTTGCAGAGGTCTAACTGATTGACAGCTTCACTAGGGGGGTGATTCGTGGGCTGAGGTGAAGGGTGCCACCTTCACTTCTTACATGCCCTGCGCTTGCTCAGGCTTAGAAATCGATCATGCCTGTTTAGCACCTGGAGGCAACCAGACCTTAACTGTACATCTGGCCCTTCAGAGTAGACAAGAGTGACCTCAATCCTGAATCCTCCCCCTTTGCCACTGAAGATGTCCCCAAGGCTCTCCATGCATGTCTAAGGCCTGGTGCTTATGTGCTCCTTGGCTGTGCACCCCCACTGTGTGGATGGAGGTGTGTCAAGTTTTTTTTTTTTCCTCAGATTCTCTAGAAAAGTGTCCTCTACCCCATATGGTGAGAAGGCACCAAGTGAGAGATGGGTCAATTAGAGTGGTGGCAGGGGCAGTTGGGATTTTCTACATAGTTGGGGGGGGGAGGAGGAGGAGGATCCTGGGACCCCTTGCTGCAGGGAGACTGTGGGCCTGGAGACAAGCCTCATGTGTCCTCTCCTTCCTTGGTGTCACCTCTCTGTGTCATAGACTGCGGCTGATAAAGGGAAACACAGGCTCAGCTCCTCCCAAGGCCTCTCTTCTTGGCTTCCGGATAACATCTTCTCCCTGGGTCCCCACAGCATCATCCCTGTGTGGCTCTTAGGAAGATGCCAGTCACTGGACATTGGCCTACCTAGTGACCTGTAACTCAAGACCTCTGGAAAGCCTGTCTAGTTCTGGAGTCCTGGAGTTAGCTTCAGCCGGTGGATACGGGGGAAGAAAGCCGAGTCTTTCTCAACAGTTTCTTCTTGTTGTCTTAGTTACTTTTTCTATTGCTGTGAAGAGACACCGTCACCAAGGCAACTTAGGAAGCATTTAATTGGGGGCTTGCTTATAGTTTCAGAGGTAGAATCCATGACTATCATGGCCGGAAGCATGGCGGCAGGCAGGGATGCAGGCATGGTGTTGGAGCAGTAGCTGAGAGTTTACATCTTATTCACAAGCTGAAGGTACATATATGTGTGTGTGTGTGTGTGTGTGTGTGTGTGTGTGTGTGTGTGTATCTACATATATCTATCTCTCTCTATCTCTCTATCTCTCTATCTAGAGAGAAATTAGGCCTATTGTGGGCTTTTGAAACCTCAAAGCCCACCCTAGTGGCACATCTCCCTCAAAAAAGCCACACTTCCTAATCCTTCCCAAAACAGTTCTACCAACTATCATTTGACCTACCATTCAAAGATATGAGCTAATGGGGGCAATTCTTCAAACCACCACACCTATGTGTGGGCTGGGGCTGGAAGCGGGGGTGAGATGGAAGCCTCAGACTTCCCTTATCCCCACCACATGCTGATTCTGTGCCCATCTGTCCCTCCCCATGCCAAGCTTCTCACCAAGCAGCAGGGTGGGGATTCTGCCCACACAAGTTGGCAGTAAGGGGGTCACAGGGAAAAGCAGGAACATGGCTTGAGCCAGTTCTAGGAAGAACCATCTGAGGCTGGAAGTTCTGTCTGTGGTCAGGGTTTTGGCCTAGCTACACTTTAGCTGTACTATTTCTGTGATGGTTACATATTCACTAGGCTGGGGCCAAGGGACTCTGCCTGTGTGACCCAGACCTATCATCCAGTCAAAAAGGCCCATGCATGCCTCTCACAAGGGGCCAGTACTCCTGCAGCTGGCTAGACATGTACCTGCTACTCAGTCAGGGTCAAACACCTGCAGCTGTGACAGAGAATGCTCTGGGCCAGTTCCTGAAGGGGCTGGTGTGAGGCTCACTTGGCTCTGCGTCTTCTTTGGTTTTGTCCCTTGGGTCCTCCCTGGGTCATAGGTCAAGTCTGCCTGTGGGGATTTCCCTTCTCTCTGTGCTCAGGAGATGGGGAGCCTCTTCTCCATAGGTGGTCCCATTTCTTCTTCTTCCCCTACGTCCTCCCCCCAGGATGTAGCAGCAAATGGCTAGCCCCACTGATAGGAATCCCTCACCTGAAAGTTCAAAGTGCCAATCTCCCCTTATCCCCATGGGGCAAAGGAGCCTCCTCCCCTGTGTGGGGTGGGAGCATTTCTAGAAGGAACTTCCCTGTGTGGGAAGATTGTCTTCCAGCTCAGAAAGCCCTGCTTGAAGGGACTGGTCGTCCAGGTGTTGGAGGCTGTGATGTTCCTCTTGGGAGTCTGGGATTCTCTTGACCTCCAGGCTTGATCTCTTTGTTTACTCTAAGGGACAGAGAATGGCTGGTCATTCAGGCAGATAGTCTAAGAGTAACTGACAAGGTTGGCTGTGGTGTGGTGAGGAACGCTGTCCCTGGGCCACACCTGTGTCTCTTAAGTGGGAACAGTGTCACTGTGCTCCTAGATGAGGGAAACAGCTCCCTCATCTTAGCCTGATTGAGATCAGTCAGGCTCTCCAATGAAATGAGACTACTGGGAGAGAGGTTATCCAGATAGATAACATCTACATTAATTTCAACATTACATCTATGGGCATTTTGCCTGCATGTATACCATGTGAGTACATTGCCTGTGGAGGTCTGAGAGTGTAAGATCCCCTGGAACTGGAGTCACAGAGGTTGAGAGCCACCACATGGATGCTAGGAATCAAATCCAGGTCCTCTGGAAGAGCAACCAGTGCTCTTAACTGCTGAGCCATCTTTCTAGCCCCAACCCCCCTGTTTTTATATTCGTGCATAGGATACTTTTGTGGGTAGTGTCATCTTCGGGCAGAAGGTCCTGGGGTGTATAACAAGGCCCCAGAGACCCTCCTTTGTATTTCCGTTCTGGGGATGGAACTCAGGGCTTCATATGTGCAAGGTTAGAGTTTTAGCAACTGACCCATTTACTCAGCCCCGTGTCTACTTTTCTATGGCTAGATTCACAGGGCCTGTGGACCTGTGAGGTCATCACTATCCAGGTGCTGTTAGAGGTGCTGCTGCTCTGGTCTCCTCTGCACTCCAAAAGGGCGTCAGGTGCCATAGGGACGTTCAGGTTTGCGAAGCTGAGTTTAGATGCGGTACTGGTTAGTTTTAATGTCAACTTGACACAAGCTGGACTCATTTTGGAGGAGGTACTTCCAGCTGGCAAAGTGCCTCCACATGCCTGGCCTGTAGGCAAGTCTGTAGTGCGTTTTCTTAATTAGTGATTGATATGAGAGGGCTCAGTCCATTGTGGGTGGTGCCATCCCTGGGCGGGTGGTTCTGGGGTATATAATAAAGACTGAGCAAGCCAGGAAGTGAAAGCCAGTAAGGAACTTTCCTCCATGGCTTCTTTCCCTTCCTGCCTTGAGTTCCTGCCCCGCCTTCCTTCAATGATGGACTACAATCTGAGAGCTGTAAATGGAAATAAATCTTTTCCTCACCAGGTTGCTTTTGGTTATGGTGTTCAATCAAACAGCAATAGAAACCCTAACTGAGATGGGTGCTGAGGATGCAGTGGTGGCGACAACGAAGCCACTATCCCGCGTGTCCTGGGGCTCGACATGGAGAAGGGCTGGAGGTTCTGAGTCTGTGGGTCTTGAGGTACCTTTGGGATGGTCCACGGAGAGGCCTGGGCTCTAGCAAGACTGATGAGGATGGAGGGATAGGGAGAGCCCCATCTGATGGGTGGGAGGAGGGTGGGCATGACCTGGTGACATTGTCACAGTAGCCAGGGAAGCTGTAGTAGTCTGAGCCAGTGCAGGGCTGTCCCTCTGCCTCTGGGCTCCTCTCTGGGTGCTCCTAGTGCAGGGGTCCAAGCCCTGGTGCTCTAGTTAGTGAGTGGCAGGTGGCCTCATTATGCTACAACCTAAGCAGCCCAGGATGCCCATTCATTCTTTCTATCATCTCTGCAGCCCCCCAGGGTTCCCATCCAAGCTCTTAATTTGCTTCTCTGCCAAGCCTCATGGTCCATGACCTTTAGACTTAGCTGCTTGCTTGGATCTGGATCTGTGCTGGGGCTTTGCATAATGTGTAACCCCCCACCCCCACCCCCACCCCCATCCCTCACCAGCTGCCGTGGCTCTGCAGGAGGATGCCCTGCTGTGAGCTGACTGCCTGTTCTTCCTCATCCTGATCTGAAACCACTGTAGGCTACCTTGAGCTTTATCTGTGGATGGCAGAGCTGTGAGTGCCCCAGCAGCTCAGTCCATGGCCAACCAGAGAACTGAGAGGCATCAGCAGAGTGAGGGCCAAGATCCAGGATGGGGAGAGTCCTGGTGAAACTGCCCTGTGTCGGTCCACTCTGCTTCCTCTGGTGCATGTTAGCTGAGGCCAGCAACCTGACTTTAGTGCCTGTCCGTGCCATCATAGCCTCCCTGAGGGTTATCCTAGCTAGGAACAGGTAGGGTCCTCTTTCCCCAGGCTGAGAGCGATGTCTCCAGATGCGTATAGGAGACACAGCACTTTGGCAGTAGGAATAGCCTGGCAGTCATGGCTAAGTGAGCCTGCTGGAGCAGGGGCAGCTCCAGGTAGTCCGGAGTCTGGGCAAGCTCCTTACTGGTGTGTACACAGTCACTCAGTGTCTGCAGTGTTGGCTGAACTCTGTTCCCTCTTTCTACCTTCGTCTGCCATTAGATGAAGGGATTGCTGGGATCTAATCCTGACAAAAGCCTGTTCCTATCATCACAGGTCTGTGCTGCACCCAATGAGGAAGTGGCTGCTCTGGGCCAGGCTGGCAGGAGGGACATGGCAGGTGATGTTAGACTGGGAAGCAGGAAGTAAATTCTGAAGGCAGAGAGCTGGGCTCTGTGATGGGACAATCATGGGTCTAGCTTGTCTCCTCCTGGCCTCAGTGATTCCTCTGAGCCTCAGTGCCACTTGGGGATCTAGATTCAGAGTGAGGGGGAGGCACTGACTTAGTGGATGGTGGCCCTGTGCTGGCCTCTGGGAGATGCGCCACACATTCGTCTCTCTGGTCATTGCTCTTGATATAGCCCACACTATGGTCTGCCAGTGCTCTAGTGTGTCTAGTGTGCAGTCAGTGGGCAGAAATGGGTCTGATGAGAGGCCAGACTCTGTCAGAACCTGCAGAAAAGACCTTGAGTCTGCAGCTATGAAGACCCTGATTCCAGAATAGGCAGCAAGTTCTTCGAGATGTGCAGCTCTTGCTAAGGTCACTCAAAGGCCAGGCCCGGTCCTTTTAGCCCTGAAGTGTCCGTGTCTGCAAAGACATCTCTGGATGCCATGAACAGAACATAGGGCAGGTGGGTAGCCCTCAGGGCCTAGCCCCTGTTGCAAATTAGGTGGGCTGCACCACCTGGGTCTGAGGGCACCTTCAGTGAGGAGCCCTCAGCGGCTGGCATGGGAGGCCCAGATGGAAGTTCAGTGCCTGAAGCAGAGACCTGCAGAGCTGAGAGGTGGCTGGCTGGATGCCACAGCCACAGTTTGTGGCAGGCTGTGTTTTCACTGCCATAACTGAGTTTACAGACAGGCGTGGGCACTGCTGAGCCCACAGGACGGATCACACATCCAGAATTCTCTCCTGGGTTCCTGTCTGTGCGAGGCATCCATCCAGGGGCTGAGGGTGGGGCAGCAAGCAAAACCGGTAAGGTCGAGCTCTAAACAGGATCCAAACAAGATGTGGTAAACACACACTGATTCACATGTACCTGTGCACTGCCATATGTGTGCAGTCACATATGTACACTTATGTAGCCACCTGTCAGTATGCATGCATGTGTGTGCAATGGAGAGGAACTGGGGAGGGATTCTGTGGACATGGATTAAGTTGGCTTTTTCAATTAGGAGGCCAGAGGGGTCTTTTTTTTTTTTTTTTTTTTTTTACATTTTTTTAATTAGATATTTTCTTTGTTTACATGTCATATGATTTCTCCTTTCCCAGTTTCCCCTCCAAAAACCAACCAACCAACCAACCAAAAACAACAAGAACAAACCCCTATTGCCTCTCCCCTCCCCATGCTTGCTATCCCACCCTCTCCCACTTATTGGCCCTGGCAATCCCCTACACTGGGGCACAGAACCTTCACAGGGCCAAGGACCTCTCCTCCCATTGATGATCGATTTTGCAATCCTACTATACACATGCTGCCAGAACAATCAGTTCCACAATGTATAGTCCTTGGTTGGTGGTTGAGTCCCTGGGAGCTCTGAGAGTACTAGTTAGTTCATATTGTTGTTCATCCTGAGGGGCTGCAAACCTTTCAACTCCTTGTGTCCTTTCTCTAACTCTTTCATTGGGGACCCTGTACTCAGTGGCTGTGAGCCTCTACATCTGTGTTAGTCAGGTTCTGTCAGAGCCTCTCAGGAGATAGCTATATTAGGCTGGCTTGTCCTTCCTTCAGTCTCTGTTCCATAGTTAGTCTCTGGAACTCCTTCCGTGGGTATTTTGTTCCCTCTTTTAAGAAGGAATGAAATGTCCACATTTTGGTCTTCCTTCTTCTTGAGTTTCTTGTGGTTTGTGGGTTGTTCTTCCTGTATTCAGGACTTCTGGGCTAATAACCACTTATCAGAGAGTGCATACCATGTGTGTTCTTTTGTGATTGGGTTACCTTACTCAGGATGATAGTCTCCAGATCCATCCATTTTCCTAAGAATTTCATAAATTCATCATTTTTAATAGCTAAGTAGTACTCCATAGTATAGATGTACCACAATTTCTGTATCCATTCCAGAGGGGTCTTATTATAAAGGGACCAGGGAATTCTGTGAGGGAACAGAGAGGCTGGGGAAAAGAGTCTGGGGCCAGCATTCTAGGCATCAGAACAGCAGGTTCAGAGACTCTGAGGTAGTCATACATTGATGGGTATGATTGCCAATGGTGTATCTGTTGGCAGCGGGGCGGTGAGCTGGTGAGAGTGTTTCCCAACAAGGAGGTGACAGACAGCAGCGCAGCTGGCCCAGGTGAGGGGTACTGGTGTGAGCATACCAGCACCCTGGCTTCCAGTGTTGCCCGACAGTCATTGTGGTTTAGACTCTAATCCAGGCTGACTTCCCTCAGAGATAAGATGCTTCTAGTATGTTTTAGATGGAGACCTAGCCTTGGGGAACTTGCAAGGTGTGGCTAGGGGCCAGACTCCTCTGTGAAGGGCAAGAGGGTGGTGCCTGGTTCAGTTAGCTCAGGACGCTTGCCTCTGGGATACACAATTGCAGATGGCTATATTTAGTTCCTGGCAGAGGCAACAGAGGAGTCCAGGGCCTCAAGTCCAGCCAGGAACAGAAATAGAAATTGAAGTTTCTGCTGAGCTACAAGATAACAAGATGATTTCCACCGCTCTCTTTAGTAAATCCAACTTTAACAGAATTGATTGCAGTAAAAATAGATGGCCTTTCACGATGCTGGAGAAAACCCGCAGTCCAAGGGGATTCCTGCTTCAAACTGTTTTCCATTGTGATTACGAAAGGGGCTTTTTCTTCCAGCAGCTCTGTGGGCCAACAGCAGACCACTCTAGAAGAGATATCCTTGGCTGCTGGTCTCTGCCCACCACAGCTGTCTTTCCAGGAGGACCCCACCCATTTCTGCCTTCACAGTGGTGGCAGGAACAACTAGCCTGAGCCCCTGACCCCATGGCCTGGTTCTGATCTCGGCATTAGGGTTGTTAATGCTTCCAGGTCTCATGAACACCAGCCATGGGCAGGTGTGTGCTCCAGGGCCACACCTGGGCTGCATGAGCAAACTATGTTCATCCCGCCCCCCCCCCCCCCCAAGGAGGGGGAAGCCACTAGTGAGGAGAGAGGGTGTGATTTCATGGCTTACTGCTGAACCTCTGTTTTCCCATCTGTAGAGTGGGAATAATCACAGTATGCTGATATCCTGTGTTGAATGCCTCACCGGACTGCAAGAGGATGCACCTGGAGAGCCATCACTCATATCTTCTTGTAGGAGAATTTCTTCAAGGCTGGAGTGATCCATCCACAATATGTACCTTTGCTCCGTAGCCCAGGCTGGCCTTGCTTTCTTGCCCCACCCCACCCCATTCCACCTCTGCCTTCCTAGGCTGGGTTTGGAGGCAGGGGGCAGACACATCCATGTCAACAATATGTTTTTTTGTCATTACTAGAGACCTAGCCAGTGAAAGCAGTAGGTCCAAGACTAAAATCCTGGTGGGACCCCCCCCCCCCCCAATAGTTTCTCAGGCTCTGCAGGAAAAGACAAGGAATGGCATGTGCCAGCCAACTTGCCTTCTTTCCTCCCTCCCTCCTCCCTCCCTCCTCCCTCCCTCCTTCCCTCCTCCCTCCCTCTAGTCCTCATGCCCTGAACCCTTCCCCTCCCTGGGAAGCAGATTGAGAGGAATCTTGGTGCTCAGCTCACTCGCTCTGCTTTATTCACTCCAGAACACTGATTCATTGGATGGTGTCACCCACATTCCCTGCTCTGTTAAACCTCCCTGGACATGAGACACACACACACACACACACACACACACACACACACAGTCACCTCAGAAGTCTGTCTCCTAGGTGACTCTAAATCCTGCCAACTTGACAGTGAAGATGAACATTCACACAGCGGCTCGTCCTCACTTGCAGGGGCTCTGCGCCCAAGACAGTAGCAGCTCTGGGCTCTAGAGAAGGGCCAGAGCTCAGTCATGAAGGGCCCGTGACAGGACAGTGGTTGCAAGGCCCCTGGGCCTGTGAAGCTCACCTTACTCCCTCCAGGCTCCTGGCCAATGACTGTCCTGGAGACCTGTGCTTTTCCTTCTGATTTTCTTGGTCTTCTGGGAGGAGTTGGATTTTTTCTCAATTTTCCTGACCTTGGGCTCTGCCTCCCCCTCCAGTCCCCCACCAAAGTTACTCTCCTCAGGCTGCAGACCCTGAGATTCCCCAAGAGATTTAATGAAGTAAGCCTCTTGGGAGTGGTCTTGGGGCAGAACCCTCACATGGCCCTGGAAGCCAGTTAAAGAGAAAGCAGAGGCTCGCCTGAGAAGCTCTGAATAGAACATTTGCCCTTTTCCCCTGTTTCGGGAGAGAGACAAAGGAGGAAGCAGACTACCCTTTGATGTCTTTGTCTTTTGAAGTGAAAAGCTCAGAGATTCATCAAACAGGGCTAGGCGGCTGCCTTACCTGTCCCTACTCCCTGAATCTGCCCTGCTGAAGGTGGACATTGTGGGGCCTGCTTTGTACCTGGTCCCTGTGGGCAGGATGGGAGCAGAGTTTGGTGCCCCAAGAAGGGACCTAGTGTCCTGATGGGTGTGAGCTCCACGTTCAGCTCTGGCCTTCAAACTAGGGACACCCTGTGTTCTGGGTTGTGGGAATGGTTCTAGTCCCTCCCATAGTGGTGTACTCACCCCCAAAGGTAGAGTGTACAAGTGTGGAATGTAGTTAATTTTTGAACCCAGAGCATCTTCAAGGCTCTGGGTTCAATCTCCAGTTTTGCATAAAACCGGGTCTGATGGAGCTTGCCTGTAATGCCTGCAGGTGGGAAGGGGAGGCAGGAGGACCAGAAATTCAGAGTCATCTTTAGCTACATAGCTAGTTTGAGGCCGGCCTGGGCTACATGAAACCTCTTTTAAAAAGAAGACAAACAAACAGACAAGCAGGGAGTAAGGTTCAAGTATTTTTGCGTGTCTCTGGTAGCGCAGACCCTTCTGTATCCTGTGAGCAGGGGGTAGTGGCCCTGGTCCTGGTCCCTGGCCAAGCCTGCTTCACCTACTCTGGAAAAAGGAGAGAGGGAAGCCCACTGAATCCCCTCTAATCAAGCCTCACTTCTCTAAGAAATGTTTCACCCGCAAATTACCTTGACGAGTCTTTCCTGGGGACTCATAATTTGTTTGATACGTAACGCAGTGTCAGTCGGAATGAAAGATAAACTCTAATTTGCTGGGAGCTCAGTGCTGCTGGAGTGAGGGTAATTAGAGCGAGTTTCCTCTTCTGATGTGTGACATTCCCCCCTCCCCCTCATCATGGAGGTCGGAAACAGTGATGGCTGGATCTCAGGGTGCTGAGGTCTGGCCACTCCGAATGGTCTTCTCTGGTCCCTGCTGACTCTGCAGCCTGAGGGGCCACCTTCTAATGTGGCCTTTACCTTCCTGTTGTGGCTCATAGAGAATTTTGAAGCGGCAACTTGTAAATGTCTCCCTGGAGGGGCAGCTGAGATGCTTGAGTCTCAACCACAGGGCTCATGGGCCCCGCTGCTGTTTGCAGAGCGCCTCTGTGGGTAGCTGCCAGGAAGGTACATAGTATGTTTTACAGCCGCCTTGATCCAGAGTTACCAGACACTGTGCAGGGTCCTCAGCTGACTTCAGTTTCAGATAAACAATAGACAAGTTTTGGAATAAGAACATCCCAGATATTGCCTGGGGACAGACTTAAACTTAAGAAATTATTCAGCTTATTTGAACTTAAAATTCAAATATCACATGGGCTAGATGTTAAAAAATGATTCCCTGTTTGAAATTCAAATTCAGATATCACATGGGACGTACTTACCTAAAAACAACTCTTAAGAATGTGTTGTTCGTTTGAAATCCAGGTTTACTTGTATCTCTAGTTTTTGTTGGTTATCCCTGCAGCCTGACACTTGGCTGTCTGGACCCATGGCTCCTTCCGTTGCTGCCCCCGGGGCTTCATCCTTCCTGGGTGGGATGGGTCCATCTGATTGGATGCTCCACTGAACTGAAGTCCCTGAGTAGCTGGAAAGAGAGACGTTATGTGGAGGTTCTACTTGCCTCTCTATCTGGGGAGGCCTAGCTTAGCCCACACACCTGCCCTGCTCTCCCCTGCCTCTGAAATCAGACCAGCTCAGGGCTCTTACTGTCCCTGTCCCGTCTCATGCAGGTGCATAGCTTGCCTCAGGCTGGAGGGGCCAGGGTTTGATGAGCTTGATGAGCTGAGCATGCCCACCAAAGTTTTGTAAAGTCCCAGCTTCCACCTTTGCTCCGACCCTGATGTTCTCTATGTTTCCTGTGGGTTCTGGTTGGTGCCACAAAAGGGGCCACCTGTTCTACCACGAGCTTCAGGGTTTCCTGGGCACCATGTTTTACTCTTATTCCAAATTCAAGATGAAGAATGAGTGGGAGAGCAATGGCTAGGTGAGTTCATGTGTGGCTCATCGGTGAGCCCAGAGATGCTTCCTCATTGTGGTGTGGGTCAACTGAGTAGCGGATCTCCTCAGTACTGAACCCTAATACTCAGACACAGTGGGGCAAACCAGAGCTGATGGTGCTCCTGGCTCTGGTAGGTGCAGCTGGACTATCTGGATCTCCAGGAGTGCCGTTCTAGTCGGCAAGCACATTGCCATCTGGGGCTGGTGGTTCCTTTTGGTTGTTACATCACTGAGCACTCCCACCCTGATCATAGCTGCCATGTTGGTTCTGTGGGCAGGGCCTTGGAAGCAGGTGGACTGGGTGCTCCTCTTTGAAACCCCTGAATCTTCAGCCGGACCTGCCCATCCCTCCGCCATCTCTTCCCTGCCTCGCCCTGCACCAGCCAACTGTAGTTTTCCTTCCTTTGTTCTGTCTTTATCAGACATCCCTCCTCTGTTCTGTCTCTGCTCATTCTTGAGGCCCCGTTCTGAGTGTGTCAGCATGTTGGTAAAGCTTCCCTGCAACACCCTGACAGACTGATCCCCTCTTCCGTTTTTACTTCTCCCAGGACCCCAGCTGACACTTTGTCGGTCTTGTATCAGAGTTAGCTGTAAGTACCTCTACACCCTTGCTTATCACCTCAGTAGGCAGGCCATGCCCTGTCAATCCCAAATCACCTTAGAGTCACTTGGCTTGAGCTGGCACCTGACAACATGGTGGGACAGGAGATACCAGGAATCCCACGGTAGTGGCAGCAGCCACTGTGAGACCCTAAAGATGCCACCTCAGGATTCTCTGAGCAATGCCTGGCAGCAGTTTGCCTTTTGAGTTTAGGGCTCTCAGCATCTTCTGCTATGTGAAGTCCGAGGTCCCCTTTGGTGTGCACTTTGGGGCCTTGTTCCACCACTGCATGGAGAGCTTCCATTTTACCAAAGTGGAATTAACTTCTGTCTGGGGTGGTAGCAACTGGATTTGGTGCGTGCTGGGAGGTGAAAGGGGTGTGGCTTGTCCCTAGGAAACACACAGAGGAGGTGTTTAATTACACTCAGGGCTAAGGTCAATCCCAGTGAAGACACCAAATTAGCAGACAGGGATTGTCCATGGATAAAGTTCAGGAAACTGGGCACTAGTTTCTAGAATCTTCCCACAGAGAAGTATCCATAGTCATTTAGTCCCACATCCAGGGACAAAGGGAAGATGCTGTGTCCAGGATTCTCTCTGAAGATTGGTCACAAGGTTCCCTTGTGCTCAAACTCCAGGCTCTCAGAAGGAAAGCAGGTACCAGGAGGGGCTAAGGGAGCCCCTCCTATCTGCAAGCCAAACACTGTCCCCAGGTCAGGTTCTTGTTGCCTGCTAACCCGCAGGACTCCCTATGGAGAAAGGGCACTTGCTCTGTCTGCTACAAGGCCTTGGAGCCCACCCATGAAGCCTGCTCACCCACTGTCAGATCTGTGCTCCTTTCTGGAACTGGGGCAGGACTGGATGACAAGGGGATTCTAGAGGGAACTGGATGTGTGCTGGGTGTGCTGAGTTCCATGGTCAGGAGGAAAACACTCACCCTTTGCAGTGTGGAATTGACCCTCCTCACTCTGTTGAGCTGCCTGCCTCTGCCTCTGTTCCCACTTGAGTCCCTGTAGCAGGAACCAGATCTTGGATGACCAAAACACATGGATTAGGGGCCTTGTGAGAGCCAGGCCCTCTTCTTGGCACACAGAGTGGGCCCTTTCCCAGCCTTAGGGCTTGTGGCATTCCAGCTTGCCTCCTGCAGCTCCCCCTTGCCCCACTGTGGAGGCCCTATGCTCGGGGAGTTGGAGTGAGTACTTCTGGCTCTCCCTGCAGTAGAGATGTTCCATACTCTCCAAGGACAGCCTGCCCCTTTCTGTGGTGGTATGCTCTTCCATGGCTAACTGTCCATCCTCGATAGAGGCCTCAGCCCCCTCTTTGCTCCTGGCTACCACACTGCATGTTAATTAATGGTGGAGCAGGAGGCCTGCCAGGCCCTTTCAGGGGCTTGCATTCCCAGGGGTGAGTAGGAAGAAGGCACTGTGGGTGTTGGGCCTGGCCCTACATCGCTGGCTCTGAGCCCCAGGGCCCCATTGAACCACTTGGGAGCTGCAAGCTTTCCAGACCCCCTCTGAGCTGTTGCTGGGACCACCTCCCTCCTCTGCCTACCCACTACCCAAACTCTTGTTAAACACTCAAGGAAATCCTTTGGAGCAATTAGGGAAGTGTGGAGCCAACACAGACTGCCCCAGCAGGCTTCATTCT
Source organism: Montemys delectorum (assembly GCA_019843815.1). Classification (NCBI taxonomy): domain Eukaryota; kingdom Metazoa; phylum Chordata; class Mammalia; order Rodentia; family Muridae; genus Montemys; species Montemys delectorum. The sequence goes on from JADRCD010215303.1 coordinate 32,140, forward strand.
TGGTGGTGGTGGTGGTGGTATGGGGGCTGGCAGTGTTGGTAAGGGAACTGGGCACTTTAATATGCAAGGCAGAACAGCTAGGATGCCAGGGCCAGGCTGCCCAGTCGGCCTTCTGCCCCTCCTTGGCCAACTGGGTGGGAAGCCAGGGGAAGAGAGGAAACAGCCATGGGAACCCAGGTGGCTGCTTGCTTGGGCCCTGTGACCTCAGCAGCCATAGACAGGTGCCACAGCGGGTCTGGGTCCTGTTCCCCTAGGCAACCTAATGAGATCTGTCTACTGTGAGGAGGGCACAGAGGCTTAGCCTCTTTTTTACTTCACTTAGAGGCACCTGGAGACCACTCCCTTCCTGTTTGCCATTTGACCCCTGCCCCCAGAGTTTCCCAGTGGGGTCTCTTTTCTAAGAAGTGAACAGAACCACAGCAGCGCCCCTGGTCCTACTGAGGTGGTGGGAGGGTGTTTGATTGCAAACTCCTGGCTGGGTGGCGACTTCTGAGAGTCCATTTTGAAGGCCCTGCAGCTCTCTGGTAATTTCACACTGTATGATTGCCATCCTTGGTAAATTTGGTAAATACTGACAGAAGCTACAGCTGGGCAGAGATATCAGGAGGAAGTGCCAGCTCCTTCAGTGGCCAGGCGCTCTGTGACCCAGCACAGGCCTCTTAGGGTCTGTCTTTTGAGTCACACCAGTCAGGACTCTTCTCCTGACTCGTGAATGTTCAGAATCAGTCTGTGGGCAGAAGCCAGGTGAGAACGCAAAAACCAAACCAAACCAATGGAAACAAACAAACAAATGAACAAAAACACTGGAATGAACCTCACCAGGCAAAGGCTCTCAATACTTTAGGCACAGCTTGTCCATCTTCTCAATGGGACCAGGGTAAAGAGGCAACAAAATTAGCAAGAACAATGGTGGCTAGGGGTAGGAAGAGTTACAGGAGGTCACATGGGAGCTAAACTCTTACACATGCAAGCGGCCGGCAAATAAATGCAATGTTGGAATTATATTACCACGATATAGGGCAAATTCCCGAAGAATTAAAATCCAAGAGATAAACCTTTCTGTGAATGGAGATGAATAATGAATATCATTATATATTCAATTGCTTTCTATAACCATGGGTATTTGTTACTTGAAATAATCATCTCATCTAAAAACATAAACAAGCACTGAATTTAAAATCTTAAAAAATGGGTCCATTAATGTGATAGTCTTCCGTTGCTGGCTTGCACTAGCATTAAACCAAGAGTTTGCTATAGTTTCCAGGGGTGTCTGTGTGGCTTCAGGTGTAGCTTGATCCAGGGGCCTCAGCAGCATCTTTAGAGCTTTGTCTCTTTTGCTTGCTCAGTCTTTGGACTCTGCTATGTGAAGAACTTTTATCCTGAGGGCAATAAGGAGTCCTCATAACATCTTGTTGGAAATTAAAACAGATAAAAATTTAAACACACACATATATGCATGCATCGTGCGTGTGTGCGTGTGTGCGTGTATGTGTGTGTGTGGCCTTATGCAGCTGTTAGGGAATCCTGCTTCATGGAACGTAGCAGTTTCTTGTGAACTAAATGCTGTACCAATGCACTTTGGAAGGGAGTTTGGGTTGAGGACCAGGATTGATGGTGGTTTTGGGAGGGAGACCCCTGCTAACCTTGGCTGCCCACTGATGCCTTAATGGGCATCTGGCAACACTGGAGAAAACAGTCCTTGGATGTGGTGAGTGACCTGTCACCCTCTTTGTTGCTTCTTTGTCAACACGTGTTCCTCGCTCCTATGGTTCCTGTTGGTTTCCAAGCTGCCTCTTGTCCACCTGGCTGCATTTAGTTCAGTCCCTTTTCTGGATGATCACCAACCCTTGGTGGTGAACAGGACAAGAGTGTAAGGAGTGTATTTGCCTTGAACTAAAGGTTATCTGGGATCAGCTCGCTTGCTCGTGCCAGCATGGTGGCTTCTGTCCTGCACACCTCCTGCCTTCCTGCTTTGCCTCTCTCAACATGTGGCTCACATCCTTATGTTTACAAGATGGCTGCCACGCCTCCTGGGATCATGCCTACATTCCAACCTGAAAGTGGGGGAGAATCGGAGGAGGGATAAACTCTTTCAGAGAGCCTAGGCCTTTGAAACAACTTTCCCACCCAGTGGTTTGCTTATGTCTCACTGGTCAAAACTGGTTACATGGCCATCCTAAAGCAGTGTGGCAGAAGGCACGCTGTTCAGTCAGTGCATTACCTTTTGGACAAAGTCTGATTATGTCTAAAGCATGAAGGGCATGTGAGCCCTTGGCAGCCACACTCCAGCAAGAGTGTGGCTCACAATCATCAACAGCATGTCAGTTATTTTGCTTTTGAGGTAGAGGGGGCCCAAAAGGCTTTGGGGTGCCATCTTCTTTGTAGCTCCATCCTCTGCAGGAAGCCTGTCCTCCCCACCCTGAGACACCCAAGCATTGGGGGCCCAGTCATCGTGGAGGTAAGGGAGCTGGCCAGCGGAGGCAGAGGCCCAGAGTGGGCATAGCTACAGCCTTCCTGGCTGGGGGAACAAGGGCCCTGAGCAGGAAACCCTGGGGAGGAGCTGTGTGGGCAGAAAATAGGTAGTCATGGAAACAGAGGTGGGGCCTGGATGGAGCAGGGCAGGGCCCAGGGGCTGCAGGTGTATATATGTGCTCAGAGCAATCTATGTGATCCTGTGGGCCATGACAGGAGATGGCTTCTCACCCCTGACATGTATGTGAAATTTAGAAATGTGCATGCATGTGTACATATGGGCATGTGTGTGTAGAGGCTGGAGGTCAGTCTCAGCGGCTGTCCCTCAGGAGCTGTCCACCTTGTTTGAGACAGGGTCTCTCACTGGCCTGAAGCTCATGTGTTAGGTTAGGTTGGCTGGCCAGTGAGTGAGCCCAGGGACCCACTGGGTCTGCCTTGCAGAACCAGGATTACATATCATTATCATGCTTGTCTTTTTACCCAGTTTCTGGGGATTCAAACTCAGGTCTCCATTCTTGTGTGGCAAGTACCTGTTGAGCCATCTCCTCAGCCTCGATTCTGAATTTCTACATGGATAGACTTTTTCATGGAATATACACTTTTTTTTTTTTTTAATAATAAGAAGGAAGGAATGGAACAATTTTACTTTTGACAATAAGTGTTGGGAAGTGGCCAAGTACTAGGCAGTTCCCTTGTGTTCATGACATGCCCAGTGACTGAACCATTTGCTAGTTGGGATACTTGACGGGAAATGGGTATGGTTGGTGACATGCCAGGTGCAAGCCAGGGCCATTAGCAGTCAAGCTGTGTCATTCTTCATCTGTGCCCTGGCTAGAGGAGGCTTTGTAAATAAGACGCGGAAGTCCGCCACCGGCCCGTGGCTCACAGGCAGCACTCTGCCAGAAGATTTTAGAACAGGTGTAGAGAAAATCCCCTTGGTCGCATTGGATCTCATCTCACTGGTGATGAATGCTGACTTTGTAAGCATTCTGGACAGAGACCATAGAGGCCCCAGCTGGGAGTCACCCCTCTGGGCTAAGACCTGACAGGTTTCCCAAGCTCTGAGGCCTCTGGAGGACTGAGGAGATGTACATTGTCCAGCCTGTGAGTGGTATAGCCTGTGACACATTGCCCTACCTTAGCATCAAGGCCACAGGCCAGCCATATCTTCAAGAATGGGCCATCCTGTGCTCCCTGCCAACGTTCCACCCTGAGCCTGTCATGCCTCCTGATCCCTAGAGACACAGAGCTCCCATCCATGGAGACAGTACTGAGGACCTCCAGAGGCTGAGCCACGAGAAACAGACAGCAGGCTGCGGACTTGCTCATTCGGGTTCCAGGCAGGTCACAGGTGTGGTGAGGATGGGCAGAAGGGAGGCTGTGTGTCCCAAGGACCTGCCCCAGGGTAACAGATGCGGAGTCTGAGTTCTTGTTGAGTGGTGTGTGATGTGTGGTGGCGTGTGATGTGTGCAAGCCTGGCGAGTGAAGCACTGGTCTCAGGCTTCAGCCAAAGCTACTCCAGAGGACCATGGACCTGGGGTAGGGAGATTCTGGAAAGGCTTTGGCGGGGGGGGGGGGCGCTGTTTTGGTATGGATATTGAAATGAATTCAGGTTAATAACACCCCAAACAGAACTTATGGCATCAGGCCCATCTGTGTGCATTCAGCTTGAGCATTGGGATGGAGCTGGAAGCCATGGGACATATTTGCTCTTCCTTCACTATTCTGCCCTCCTTTGGTTCTACATCTCTAAGACAGGGGTTCAGACTGAACTAGATGTGGAATATGGCCTCTAGCTTGAAATTGGGGGTGAGATGGGATAAATAATGAGTACCTAAAACTTCTGCTTCAGATCTAGTGGGGATACTCACGGACAGTGAGGACCAGGAAGAGGCTGCCTTTGGGGATGTGGAGATGAGAGGCTCCCTTACCATTGATGTGGGAGCGGGAGGCTCCCTTACTGTGCATCTTGTGTCACAGGGAATGAAGGCACAGAGGGGTCTGGAAAGGTTGCAGGAGTTGGAAGCCTCAGGACAAACACCATGATGGGGAGGTCAGGGTCCATTTGTGGGAAGAAAAAAGTTGAGGCTGGCCATAGTAGAGGAATGTGGGAAGCCAGGAAGAGAGGTTGGGGTCTTCTGTTGAGGCCCTAGCTTCCCCTGGGCTAATCTTCTCCAGTCAGAACTGCACCTATCATCAGAAGCCATGGTGGGTGACTCATCCTTCATTTAGTTTACAGTGGATAGGCGCTCATGGGGCCTGCTCATCCTGGGAGACTTGAACTCAACCTTTTTGGAGTAGGGTGCAGGAAAAGCCCCTACATCTGATGTGGAGCCCTGTCCACAAGGACAGGATGGGACTCTGTTCCTTAAGTGTGGTCTGTGTCTCTAATTTCCTGTCATGTGAGGAGGGCTGGCTGATGACCTTAGCCCATTGTCAATGGCAAGTCCTAATGTGACAGAGTTAGGATTGTGGTTGCTGCTGAGGGATTCCCAGTGTCTTCCATGTATGTCCCAGCTTGACAAGGAGAAACATCATAGATTCACCCAATGAAGGACATTTATACCTTCTCTAGCCCCCTTCCTCTGTAGATACATCAGGACCTCCTCTACCTAGGTCAGGCTCAGGCAAGACAGTTTTTGGCATCACAGCTCAAGTTGAGACTGGGCATGTTGCTGAGGCCTGTACCAAAGCTAGGTCTCAAGGTCACTGTGGTGACCTTGAAGAGCAGTTCTGGAGGGATGCTAAGGCCAACTCTGAGTGTTGGCTGGGTGTGTTCTACTCAAGTACTGATCCAGTGCCAGCTGCCAATCCCTTCTAGAGACATCTTTATTAATTTTTAAACTACATTTTTTTTCTAGAGACTTCTTTCTTGTTTGTAGTCATAAGATGTTCAAGGACAGAGGCAAGGACTAACTTACTGGGCCCTCAAACTCCCTTAAGAGGAGGACACTATGAATAGACCAAGGCACAGAAAGTTTGCAGTGGGTCACCCAACTAGCAGTAGCTGATCTTTGAACCCATGGAACTCATAGTAGCCATCATTGTGGTCTGCACCTTTCCAGCAAGCAGACGAGGCCTTGGAATGAGCAACCACAGGGAAGTAGGTGAGCTGGCAACAGCTCCCTTGGAACAGCCTTGCCAATGGTTTCCCATGCTGGCACTGGTCCAGCTGTGACTCACCTGGTGGGCTCTCCCTCAGCTTTCTGATCAGCACTAGTAACTTGTGGTTCATGCTCCACATGGGCCTTGGGCGTTCACTGGCTGAGCAAGGGTGCCAGCACAGCCACTTCCTCCCAGCACCATGTGTATATCATGTGGGTATCAGTAGAGCCTTGGTGACAAGACTCGGGGTGCCACTTATTGAGCAGTGTTGTGAGTAATGTGCATCATGGGTACTAATTACTGGTGGCCCAGGGATCTCAGAAGAGGATGTGAGGGGAAGGAGCTGTTGATCACACCATGACCCTGTAGCTTCCTCTTCTGCCCCACACAGTGGATTTGAGCAGGTGTTTGTGGAGGAATGACTGAGGGATGCACAGGTGGGTGGAGAGATGAATGAGGAGGGTGGATGGGAGCTTTGGTGAATTCTATCCCAGGTGCCTGTGGGTCCTTCTGCCACCAACGTGGGACTCGAAATTAATCAGGGCTGGTGTGTTGCCACCTATAGATATTCAGAGAAGCTAAACCCACTGAGGTCTGAGAGTCTGCCTGGGGACATCCTGCCTCAGATTCCACATGTCCTGGGTAGCAGCAGAGGTCACTTGTCTGGCCAACACCTTAAGGACAGCAGCCTAGACTTCTTCAAGACTGATAACTCTCCTGTCATGTTCTCCTAGCGGGGACTGTGAGCACCCAGGCCTGTCTTCTCTGGGTGCAGCCCCTGGAAGGCCTCAGGACTGAGCAGCATCTGAACTCCATAGTTTGTTCTCTCTCTCTGTCTCTGTCTCTGTCTCTCTCTCTCTCTCTCTCTCTCTCTCTCTCTCTCTCTCTCTCTCTCTCTCTCTCTCTCCCCTTCCCTGCCTCTCTCCCTCCCTCCCTCTCTTTCTGTCTTTCTCTCTCTGTCTCTGTCTCTCTCTGTCTCTGTCTCTCTGTCTCTTTGTCTGTCTCTCTCTCTCTCCCTCCCTCCCTCTCTCCCCTTCTTTCCCCTTTCCCTCCCCCTCCCCTTCCCCCTCTTCCTCATTAAGCCCCTGACAAGAGCTCCATAACGTTCAGCCCTGAGCTTATCACCCCCACATGCTATGACCCCAGGAAGGTGTGGAGGTGACCCTCTTGTAGTGTTGCGCGTGACTCAGTGCACCCAGTGTCCTTCAGCAGAGAAGCCCGGTGGTAGTTATTCACACCATGTCCACCCAGGTTTCTGGGTACCCTTTACTCATTCAGTGTGACTCTGGGCATGCCAACTGCCATGAGGATATGGACTCCCTGACTGGATTCAGCCCCAATAGGTGGTCTGTGGAGCCAACCCACTTGCAAAGAATCCAGAGTCCAGAGTCAGTTTTCAGACCCTTCCTGTCAAGCTCTAGAGCCCCCTCCCCCACCAGGCTTTGTTTCTGCTCCCTCCAAGCCAGAGGGATCAGCCTTCCAGTCTCCAAGAGGACCTGCCTGGGTCTCCCTGGAGACAGATCTGCAACCTCTGATGGATTTGAGGAAAGAGAGATGAACAAAGTTAGGGAGTGTGTCAGTTTGCACAGCAGACTTCAAAGGCTCCGATGAGTCCTGCAATTGAACACATTTACTAACATTAACATACTATTCCTCACATCAACTGATCACAGGCTCCCTGAGCATCTCTGTAGATGGGACACTGTCTTACGATGCCTGCCTGGATCCGTCTACCAGTGCCAGGTGCTGTGGTGGGCTGCACTAGGTAGAGCCTTTGAGTTCTGTTCCTTTCAGTCTTATGTAGCTGGCAGGTGTCCACTCTGTTTTTGAATGCTAATTTTTATAGGCAGGCCTTTCCTCCAATGGAGGGGTCCAGGGGAGCTGGTGACACCTCTGTGGTGAGCCTAGGAGGAGATGAGTCTCCCAGGCAGCCCCCATGGGACACCATGATGGTCATAAGTGTGTCATACTTAGCTATTGGGCCAGGCAGGCTGTGTGGCTTCTTGAGTAAATGTTTATTTTTGCCAAGGATGCCCCACAGGACTGAGACAGTGGGGTTGCACTCATGCAGCACAAATCACGCTATGGAAATTTATTTCCTCTCCTTGTGCCCCACCTCACCCTGGCTTTATGAAACATATGGATCCTTCTTTAAACAATCCCTCAAAAGCTCAGACTTGCAAATTAGTTCCTTGAGTGATCAGCTGTATATATTCTGCATTTAATAAACTCAGTTATTAAAGAAGAGGCAATTGCTTATTCAATTATGGTGGATGAGGAGCGAGGCTCAGCTGAACACTCGGCCGAACACTGCTGGAGACCCAGGGCAGAGCATTAATAAAGGGAGGAAAACACCCTTGAACCGGCCTTGGCGTTGATGTACTCCCTGGAGGCAGAGAAGGTGCCAGAAGACTCAGCAAAGGTCCCAAGGTTCTTTCGGGCTCTTTGGGCACCCATCTCTTTCTTCTGGCTTTGAAAAGCTGTCTGTGAGCACAGACTGAAGATGCTTCTGTCTGATTTGTGTGGATTTGGGGGATTTGCATTATGTATGAAATGCAATTTGCATTTCATTCCAGCAAAAAGAACAACATTGATAAATACATTGTATGTGTATACAAAATGGATTTGGGCAAGATATAGGGGTCTTTGGAAAGGAGGTGCATATGAGGAAGTTAGCTTCATAGAGGAGGTGTCAGCAAAGCAGTAACAGGTGATGCAAACTCTAAGAGAACTAGCACAAATGCAGGGACAGACATCTCTGTGTGCTCCATCAAGCCAGCCTATGCACAGCCTGGGAGCATCTCATAGGCTGCCTCCTCCAAGAGGCCCTCCGGATTCTCATCTTGCTTTTGAATCCATGCAGCTTTCTGGACAAACATTAGCAATGGAAGCTGTGGTATTGTCTGCCCTCCCTCCCTCCCTTCCTCCCTCCCTCTCCCTGCTCATCATACACTCAGCTCTCCATCTCCCAATTATCTCTCAATTTATTCATCTGCAGTCTGTTTATCAATCAATCAATCAATCAATCTACCAGTTACCTATCAATCTATCTTCCAATCACCTATCAGTTTATTTATCTGTCAATCTATCACATGTCATCTATATATCTATGTGTATATCTGTCAACTATATCTGCTATGTACCACCCATCATCTACCTCCTTACTCACCTATCAGTCAGTCATCTATCAATCATCTATGTATCTATACATCTATGTATCTGTATGTATGTACATATGTATGCATGCATTTATCTACCATCTATCTTTCTATCATCTATCTATCTATCTATCTATCTATCTATCTATCTATCTATCTATCTACTTACCTACCTGCTTTGGCCTAAGGCATAGACATAGTTGGGCAAGGACATTACTACCATATCTGTCTTCTGATTGGTTCTAGGTAGAAGGACGTGCACGGCACCTGTCCATTCACGCACTCATCTGCCATCTATCCTTCATCTATCCACTTGTCTACCCACCTCATCATCATCATGCACCCATTCATCCATGTGTTTACCCATACACCCATATTCACCATTTCATTCCTTTGTCTACCTATTCATGCATCCACCAACCTATTTATCATCTACCCATCCATTTATCCTTCTATCTATCTATCTATCTATCTATCTATCTATCTATCTATCTATCTATCATTTATCCACCCCCCATCACCAACCATTGGCTCCTTCATCCATTGTGATAGTGACCTCTATGACCCTCCTCAATGAGGATTCTGAGTGTTCTGAGTCTTATGAGCTATCTAGACAGAATTTGGGGCATTGCTTGTCCTTGCCAACTATGCCTGAAGGAGGTGGTCTTTTGGCCTTAGGCAACAGCAGGAACTCCTGAGAACCCCCCCCCCCACCCCCCCCCCCCCCCCACTGTGGTAGGCAGTCAACATGAGACTTGTTCATGTCTGGTGAGTTCTGGCTTCTTCCACTGAGGTTTTTCCCTGGCTTGGTCTCAGGTGTTCACCCCAAAGCTTAGCATTCTCCTGCTGCTCCCAGGAGGTTGCATCGTGCCATACAGGGGCCTGGAACCAGACACCTGGCATGTCATGTGGCACTCACCAAGCAGCAGTTTCTTTATTTGGGAAATTGGGCAAAATAATCCAGGTTGAGAGAAAGAGAGGGAAAGAAGGAGAGAAGGGGAAGGAGGGAGCTGTGACTACATAGGGACCCACTTTTGCTTTAGAGATTACTGGTGGTGGCTGTGAATCCTGCAGGGTGGTTACTAGAGAAAGGATGAGCCATGATGGGGGCAGGGCAGTACATTCCCTGCTTGTTCCTGTGTCCTCTCCTGGGCGTAGGAAGGACCTTGTCCCAGAGCTCCTGGGGTGCTGGTGCTAGCCCTGGTATAAACCCAGGACACCATCAGTGTGGGGATTACTTGTCTACATGAAGAAGCCATTGACTGGTCTGGTCAGCTCCTGTGTGTGTGACATTGACATTGAGCTAACGATCTTTCCAGTTCTGAGTTCACTGTTGCCTTCTGGGCTCAAGCTCCTGTCTTTGGCCATGGAGCCTCTCCTGGCCCCCACCTTCCCCTAAACCCATAGGCTCTGCCAACCTGGCTTCTAGGTGCTCATGGCTCCTTAAGGGTCACAGGTTTCTTCTGTGCTGGAGCTGTGGAGCTGGTGAGACTCCACAGTGTACTCTGTGGGTCCCTGAGGTGAGGACTTGTGCTCAAGGCCTCCCTAGGTGTTGATGCCAGGCTGCCATGGAGCCTGCTGGGGCTGCCTGGGCCTGTCTCCTTTCTGCTGTTGGCCATGGTGTCAGTAAGCTGAAGGAGTACCAATTTAGTCACTCCTTCCTTCCTTCCTTCCTTCCTTCCTTCCTTCCTTCCTTCCTTCCTTCC
>JADRCD010215304.1:2758-42952 GCA_019843815.1 Montemys delectorum
TCTTCTTCTTCTTCTTCTTCTTCTTCTTCTTCTTCTTCTTTTTTTTTGGTTTTTCGAGACAGGGTTTCTCTGTATGGCTCTGGCTGTCCTGGAACTCACTCTATAGACCAGGCTGGCTCTTTCTTCTTGTCACCTCTTTCTTCTTAGAATTCACAGTGCTTTTCCTCACTGAGCAGCAAAGCTATGTCCTTTTCTAGTCACGTCTTAGAATACTCAAGTGCATGTGTCACGTGATGACCTATTTTATAGTGTATTTGGATTTCTGTTGCTTGTTTTTGCATTTGGTTGGTGGAGGAACACAGTTGTTGACTTTGCGAGTTGTCTGTGGTATATGAAACATAGAGATGGTATTGTTTCCTTTTCCTTCTTAGCTTTAGTTAAATATGTTGATTCACTTGAAAAACAGCTAGTAAGAATAATGATACATTGATAATACAAACCAACTAAAAGCAAAGACTTTTTTGAGACATTCAGGAAACTTGACCATGGAATTCTATATGGTATTATTATATTAAACTCTGGCCTATTAAAGATAAATTTAGCAGTATGAAATGATACATGTATGATGTTTGAAAGCTTCTGGATAGCCACAGGTACAAGCATGAGATAAATAAAACAATTAAAATTTGCTGAAGCTTGATAATGGGTATTTTGGAGTTTATTCTTTTCTGTATATTTGTGTATACTTTTATGTATATTGTGTATTTGGAAATATACATAAAAGTGTGTTGAAGTGTATGCTACCAATTATTGCTGTATGGAAAAAACATAATAAAATTAGATGTTTTGACATTTGAACTATTGGTTAAAAGAGGTTTCTACTTTGTACTTTTCTGTAAAGGTTTTATGTTAGTAACAAAATTTAAGATAGGGAAAATTTTATAGAAAAGGTTAAGACATTCTTAAAATTCAACTTTGACCTCTTACTGTAAGTAATATCTTATAGTTTATTGCATGTTTTGACATATTTTGTGGTTTTTGTTAGGAATGTTCTATTGTGTAGATGAGATAACTAAGACCTTAGAGACAGATACTGAGTAATTTAGTTGAATCACAAAGTAAGTTTTGCTAGAACAGGAGTCAAAATGTTCTGATTTATACTTAATATGTGTATGTAAGTACAAAGACTACCTTTTAAAGACTTGGCTTCTGCTGTGCAGCACAGGGTGGCCTTGCGCCGGCGCCCTCTGTTTCTGTCTCCCTTGTGTTCAGGACTGTAGGTATGTGTGTCTCCATGCTCAACTCAGTAATCTGGTGCTTTATTTTTTGAGGTGGGGGAGTATGGTGAGATAACCCAGTGATTTTGAGATGTATTAGTCACTAAATGCCTTTATACTTTAAAAGAATTTAGTACTACAAGTACCTTTGTAGGGACTGTGTCATTATTTAACATATCAGAAATGAAAATGTTTAAAAAATTTATGTACTTAATTAAAATGATATGAAAAACTAAATTTTATTTCCAAATTTAGTGAAAAATGGATTACTTTGCATTTTGCTATTCTTTTTAACGTATTGACTAACAGGACAGAATGGGATGGCTCAGTTTGCATGACTGTAACTTCTAAATTCAGTATCTGACCTGCTGTTGTAGGTAAAGCGTATAAAAAAATTAGACTACACTCAAATGTACAGTTGAAAAAGATGGACTGTTTAATGGTCTTTTCATATAAATGTGGATATTTATCTAATCTCAGCACTATTGGAGCCTTAAAGAGTAGTTGCAACACTGAACCTGAGACTACATGATTTTTTTGTATTCTATAATATTGAATATTTATTGATCCGTCTTATGATTCTTATGGATCTTTGACCCCTGTCTCATTTTGTGATATGCATGATCATTTGGAAAATGGTGGTTTACTGAGTTTTACTGACCTTTCACTCAAAATTCACATTTGATTATACATTTGATATATATTTGGTATTAAGTAAGCACTATTCCTTAGCATGACTGTTAGTCCTATCCAAAAGTCTTTAAAACTCTGAAAAGAGTCAAGATCTTGATAGTTAATTTATTTTCCCAAATTCTGAATTTTATTATTGGCTATCTGTATTGTCAATTTTGAAGAGAGAGGCTTCACATCATTCATTTTGGATAAAATGAATAACTCCAATTGTCTGCAAGTTATTTTTTAAAACCAGACTGGAGTTCTTTGAGAAAAACATATAACTCAAACAATTGCCTGAGTGTTCTCCCTGAAGACAGGCCTTGTGCTTAGGTGTGCAGGACAAGTGCTCTGTGTTCTTCCCATTTCGGTGCACAGAATATTAAGGTGCACCGTGCCCATTTCATATATTTATATTCATTTTTTAAGACCCATAATTCAAATCACTGATTTTTTTTTCTCTTGAATGACAAGAAGGTAGAGAGGATCATATACTTTAGTTGATTTTATTTTCCCTGAGAATTCTGAGGGATGACTGAAAACAGACATTAGAAAGAAGAAACTATGAGATGAGATTAGATTAGATATTCATATCTTAATATTCCGCTGTACTGCTGGGTTGTGATCAGAGAATGTATCTATGGGTTGAAGGATAGGTGCTAAGGATGACTGCAGGATGTGCTTGATACTGAGTGGGACACAGCAGTGCAGGGATGGGTGCATCAAGAGTCAGAGAGACATAAAATGACTGACTAGCCTTTTACTTTTTTTTTTTTTTTTTATAGTATAGAATAGTTTATTCAGGGATTGGGGAGAGGAGTTAAGAGGGTTGTAGAGGCAGAGAAAGGCAGGGAGATGGGGGGGGGGGGAAGAGAGAGAGAGAGAGAGAGAGGGAGAGAGAGAAGAGAAGTAGAGGCTGGCTATGGCCATGAGCACGTGGAGAGAGTAGGGAAGGGAAGAGCCCAAGAAGGCAAGCGGGAAGCAAGAGTAAGCAAGAGGCAAAAAAGCTAGCCTTTTACTTTTTGACCAATACTCAAATTCTGTTGTCTCCCCTGTTCTCAGTTACAGCGGGGGAATCCCCAGTGTCACCGTGTGGAGAGTGGAGAATTAGGTACCCTACAGCCCTCAGAATAGGAACCACGCAGACTTTGGGGGTCCAAATTCAAGAATGAAATGTTTTAAAGATTTATTTGTTATATATAAGTACACTGTCTTCAAACACACCAGAAGAGGGCATCAGATCTCATTACAGATGATTGTGAGACACCATGTAGTTGCTGGGATTTGAACTCAGGACCTCTAGAACAGCAGTCAGTGCTTTTAACCACTGAGCCATCTCTCCAGCCCAAGAATGAAGTTTTAATGCTTTATTTTTTTTTTTAAGTTAATGAGACTTAAGAAGACAGGAGTTTAGTCCAGATAGAGAACATTTATCAATTTGTTGTTTATGTGGTGCTATTCCTAAAAAGGATTTGAAATGGCAGAAGGAAAGGCCAAAGTCAATACTCAAGGCCAAACATGATTCTAAGTATCGTTTTTATCCTAGATTTTTTTCCACTGATAGCATTTATTTAATAAAGCCATTTGATCAAGCTATTGCCACTGCCAAGTAATTAAATTGATCTCCTGTAGAGGAGCAGTATATCCCGCCCCACCTCCCACCTCCCACCTCCCACCCCTGTGTGAGCGTGGGTGTGTGCGCATTTTCAGTTGCATGTAGTATAAGCAGAAAATAAGTATGTATGTAAGTGAGATTAAGTAAGAAAATCACAGCATGCCATACAGGGAATTTATAATTCAAGTCTGCCTTCAGCTATACTAGTGAGACTTAAACCATAAGCCATTTATAATTTACTTAAGGGTTTAGTCAAGTTCTCAGCATCACTTAAGCTGCTTAGCAGTGTCATCAAACCTTCTAGTTATCTCCAGTCCTTGACTCTGCCATCTTTTCATGCTTCCTTAGTATCCTGACATTTCTTGTTGGCTGATCACAAAATGGCTGCTTTAGTTTAGACCTCACATCCTTTTTCAAGGCAGGAAGGAGGAAGAAAATAGAGCAAGTAATCCTTCCTGTTACACCTGCCTAATTAGACTCTTAAGGCTAGTGGTTGGCACATGCCTGTAACACCAACACTTGGGAGGCAGAAGTTAGGATTGCAAGTTCAAAGACAGTGTGGTTTATATAGTGAGTTCTAAGCTAGCCTATGCTCTGTTGAGGCCCTGTCTCAAAACCAAAAACCAAAACCAAACCATATTAAAATTCAACAAAATGTTTCATAGAAGTTCTTATCTGAGTTCCTCACAAGTCTTTTTTTTTTTTTTTGGTTTTTCGAGACAGGGTTTCTCTGTGTAGCCCTGGCTGTCCTGGAGCTCACTTTGTAGACCAGGCTGGCCTCAAACTCAGAAATCTGCCTGCCTCTGTCTCCCAAGTGCTAGGATTAAAGGTGTGCGCCACCACTGCCCCGAGAGTTCCTCACAAGTCTTATTTGCTTGAATTATTATGCACGATTGCCCCCACTCAGCAGAGAGATGTTGGCAATGAATATTGAATAATAGAAGGGGGTGGCTTAATGTGTATTATGTATCACCTGGCTGAGGCATATAGCTTTTCAGCTTGAAGCTGGGATTCTGTTAGCATTTTGGAGGGGGAAAGGTCTGTTGAGTAGCTGTGTGTTTGCTGCAGATAGGAAGAAAGGAGAGCACTGGTAACTTGTTAAACAGCTGTCTGTGTGGAGATTGTTTCTGGCATTCCTGCGAAAAGACTGCATCCATTTTCTTTCTTATTTTAGATTAGGTTATAAGGCTTCATTCCAGGTAGTTGTAGAACTAATTTAGAGGCACTTGAGCATTGATTTTTCTCAACTTTAAGGGAATTACATTTGATAATCTCTGAGGTAACTTTTAATAAATTTATTTATTTTTATTACTGTGTGAATGCACATGCTTGTGTGTCAGCATCTGTGTGTGTCAGTGTCTGTGTGTATATTTGTGCCTGTGTGTGTGTGTGTGTGTGTGTGTATGTTAGAGTTAGAGTGAAGTGGAAACTTAAGGGTTCTTTGGAAAGTTGGTTGGATGGTGTTTTGCTGGGGCAGACACATGAAGAAATGTTTAGCTGAAACGGACACATGTGAAAGGATGTTCTGCTAAAGCAAGCCTGTGAAAGGACACGTGATGAAGGATTCTTCGCTAATGACATGCATGTATTGGTCCACCTTACACTGTGTAGTTAAGCCGCACTTGTAGGGCGCTCATGGAGAGAAGCACACGGAGAAACCTCTGGTGGTGCTGCAGTTTGTTGCCACTTCCAAGGACTCGGGCTGATTGGCAGTGATGTCCGCTGAGACAGACTTTTGTGCTGAGGCTACGTGATGTTTGGAGGGAGTATTAATAGGACTCGATGGCCAGCAAAGGAGGCTGAGCTAGGCTTGTTTATAGAGCTGCCTGTGGCTTGTTGCTTTCCCTGAGAGAGGCACAGTTGAGAACTTCTGGCATTCCTGCTGATTTGTGCTGAGGCCTAGGCCTCACTGTCTCTGCTAGGTAGTGATACCGTAACTTATGTGTTTGCATCCCCACTTCCAAACTGGACTGCTGGTGTAGCCCTGAAGTGTTTGCGAGTGGGTGGAGCTGCTGCGGCTGACTCCTGTGTACTGAACTGCTGATTTCCAGACAGCACAGAAGGGAGTTCCTCCAAAGAGCCATTACTAAACAGGTCCACTTCCCCTATGTCTTGATTTTCTACTACTTCTGGTGGGTGGTGGGCTAGCAGGGAGATTAAAGCATTTAAGAACCATCATTAAAGATAGGCATTGAAAAAAATTAAAGTACATCAGAAATCTCCTCCTTCTAACACAACTCTTTCAAGAGTATGTGATTAGATCTGGCTTGTGTGGTAGGTGCCTTTACCACAGAAGGTTGAGCTGTCTTTCCAGCCCTGAGGTAATTCTTTTCTCTTTTGTCTTCTGACCACTTAGCATTTTATCATCAGAAGAGTAGACAGGATTTGAGAGGGTTTGGTACTGTGTGGTTATCTTGATTGCTGGATAGCATCACCAACAAAGGATGGTAAAGAAGTTTGAAGTTCTTTAAAGTTGATTTGGCTTTTGATAGTCATTCTAAATTTTTATTGAAAATAAAGTAATTACATTTAAAAATTAATTTTTTGACTTTGCATGCTATATAAGTGCTGTACCACTAAGCTATAACTTGACCTCCTTTATTTTAGGAAAGATATGTGTGTATAGTCTATAAATACTTGAGTACAGAGTTCTGAGGAACTGTCTTCCTGTCCAACATAAGATGTATTTTAGGCATCATTGTAGGAAGCCTGGTCCACTCTGGCTTTTGTTGGACATTTGTTATTTGGTGATAGCATTCATGCTGCATCTTTGCTTGGGCAAGGTAAAAGAATAAGGCCTTCTGCCTTGTATTAAACAGCTGCACTTCAGTGAAGCAGGACATTTGGTACATCAGGTACCATATAGTAGCTTCTGTTTTGTTTTCATAGAACGAACTGCTTATTCACATGGAGTTTTGTCAAAAGCTGTATGAACTTGGATAGTATATTATGAAACATTGTACTCTTTGAGAGTTTTAAAAATAAGCCCCCAAACTTCTAATCTTATACTAAAAACAATTTTATAGAAGTACATTTTATTTAATACATGTTACTTGTTTTGTTTTTGTTTTTGTTTTTGGTGTTGAAATTTTTTCTAGGACTTTGCAGCCTAAGCCTGTGTTCTATCACTAGGCCTCATCTCACCCATGGTCTTCTGACACCACCACATCTCTCTTCTTTCTCGTCCTCCTCCTTCTCTTCTTCTTCCTCCGCCTCCTCTTCCTTCAGTGGAGACAAGGTCTCTCTGTGTAAGCCTTGCTAGCTTTGAACTACTGAGTTATAGGGCTGTGCTACATGTCCAGGCTGACCTTGAATTTGCTATATAGCTCAGGCAGGCTTTGAATTTGGGATTCACTGTCTCAGTATCCTGAGTAGCTGTAATTCCAGGCAAGTACCACTATGTCTGTTTGCCTGGTACATTTTGTTTGTGGTTTATCAGTACTGGGAGAATGTTAGGCTGTATGCCATTAAGTTAGGTATTTAAGAACTAAAAAAATTTGCAATTTGAGTTGAATTTTTAATTTATTTTTTATTGCTTATATTATTTATTTACATTTTAAATGTTATCCCCTTTCTCATTTCCTTTCTGCAAACCTCTTATCCCCTCCCCCCGCTTCTATTAGGGAGCTTCCTCATCTACTCCCACCTCACCGCCCTAGCATTCTCCTACACTGGGGCATCAAGCCTCCACAAGACCAGGGGTCTCCCCTCCCACTGATGCCAGATAAGGCAGTCCTCTGCTACATATGGGGCTGGAGCCATGGGTTCCTCTTTCTGTACTCTTTGCTTGGTGATTTAGTCCCTGGAAGCTCTTGGGGGGTCTGGTTAGTTGATAATGTTGTTCTTAGTATGGGGTTGCAAATCCCTACAGCTCCTTTAGTCTTTCTCTTAACTCCTCCATTGGGGTCTTTGTGCTCAGTCCAGAGGTTGGCTGTGTGCATCTGCATCTGTATTGGTCAGGCTCCTGTCAGCAAGCACTTCTTGGCATCAGCAATAGTGTCTGCGTTTGGTGTCTGCAGATGGGATGGATTCCTAGGTGGGACAGTCTCTGGATGGCCTTTCCTTCAGTCTCTGTTCCATTCTTTGTACCTGAATTTCCTTTAGACAGGAGCAATTCTGGACTAATATTTTTTGAGATGGATGGGTGGCCCCATCCCTCAACTGGGAGCCACGCCCAACCTCTGGATATGGTCTCTACAGGTTCTTTCTCCCCTTTGTTGGGTATTTCAGCTAATGTCAGCTCTATTAGGTCCTGGGAGCCTCTTGATTTCCTGGCATTTGGGATTTAAGAATACGCTGTATATGTACTTAGTGGCTGCTTTAAATAGTGTAAGGAGATGTCTAATTCCATTACCACCTGGTTTCTAAATGTTGTCTAAAAACTCTCCTGAAACCTTTAAAGTGTGTAACTAAGTCAATTATTTACATTTTATCCTATACATGACTTAAGAATCTAGTTAATGTAAGTATTCATGACATTTAATTTTTTATAGTTTCTTAGTTTTATAATAAAAACATAACTCATGTACAATAGAAAATCTCATTCTTTTGACTTCCCTGCAGCTCCTACGAAACATATACTCAGGTGATTTTGTGGCAAATAAATGGTCATCCTCCCTACATAGTAAATAAGATAAGCCTGAGCTACATAAGACTCTTAAAAAACAAAACAGCCTGAGTATAGCCATTAACAAATTATGGGGGTGGGGGATGGCTTACTTATTATTTGCCTTTACTGACTGAAAATTGCATTCATGTAATTATGAATAGAGCAGAAATGGATATGAATGAGCAAGTGTCTCTGTATTTGGGTATGTGTCCCAAGAGTGGTGTAGCTTATGCATGTAATGTATTTAGATCAATTCTATTCCCAGTTCCGTCCTCTCCAACCCTTCCTGGATCCTCACTGCCAACCACTATTTTCTCCTAATTTCATATTTTTCTTTCTGTTTTAAGCCTATAGAATAGACTTAGTGCTGGCAGTATGTGCATGGGTGTGGGGCTATCTACTGGAGCATGGGTAGCATCTCCGAAGAAAACTGGTGCCCCTCTCTTCTAGTAGCCATCAATTGCCATAGTACTAGATTCTTATACAAGTTTTTTTTTTTATATATTCAGTTCTCTGATATCTACATTCTTTTTTTTAAAGATTTATTTATTTTTATTTTATGTGTATGAGTACACTGTAGCTGTACAGATGGCCATGAGCCATCATGTGGGTGCTGGGAATTGAACTCAGGACCTCTGCTTGCTCTGGCCCGGCTCGCTCTGACGTAATACACTGTAGCCGTCTTCAGACGCAAGAGAAGAGAGCATCATGGATGGTTGTGAGCCACCATGTGGTTGCTGGGATCTGAGCTCAGGACCTTCGGAAGAGCAGTCAGTGCTCTTACCTGCTGAGCCATCTCGGCAGCCCTGATATCTACATTCTATTCTAGGCTTCATATCTTACTAAGGCACTCTAGAACTTTCTTCACCATTATTTCACAATAAGATTTGTGGTGTATTGCTTTTAGTTAGAGCAGTGGTCCTCACCCTCCCTAATACTGCGACTCACTCTTTCTTTCTTTCTTTCTTTCTTTCTTTCTTTCTTTCTTTCTTTCTTTCTTTCTTTCTTTCTTTCTTTCTTTCTTTGTTCCTTTCTTCCTTTCTTCCTTTCTTCCTTTCTTCCCTTTCCTTTCCTTTCCTTTCCTTTCTTTTCTTTTCTTTTCTTTTCTTTTTTTTGAGACAGGGTTTCTCTCTCATGTAGCCCTGGCTGTCCTAGAACTCACTCTGTAGACCAGGCTGGCCTCGAACTCAGAAATCCGCCTGCCTCTGCCTCCCAAGTGCTTGGATTAAAGGCATGCGACATCACCGCCCGGCCTAGAGACATACTTTTTAGGAAGACAAGCACCCAAACATTTCTGCTACTCTGAAGTAGTCTGTAGATGGAAAAGCCTGAGGTCTTGGCAGTCAGCTACTTTCCTACCTACTATTTTATGTTGAATAGCTTAGTCCATTTTCTTAATTTATTGGGCCTCTCAATAAAATGAACTCATTTTCATAACAGTTCTGTCAGTTTTTCTCCTTTATGTCTATGCCTTAGGCAGATGCTGCTGGTTAGAAATAAAATCACTGTAATTTTGTAAGAAAACAATTAGTTGTAAGGCTTGGGTGATGTCTCCTTTTTTGTGTTTGTAGTCATGTTAGGGTACGAAAACTATGTGCTTTGGTCTGAGGAAAGCATATGTTCTCTCCTCTTTTTAAGTCATTGCCACCAATAAGACTGAGCAACCTGACTGTCTCCTACAGGTGGATCATGCTGAGTGGTTTCTTGCAGAAAGCAGGTGGCCTTCAGGGATAAGCTAAAATAATTTTCTTCACAATTATTAGACACTTGCGGATCAGTGGCGCTTTCCATCTACCCACACTTCCTTCGGCCAGAGTTTGTTGTGTAATAATTCAAGGAGTTGGTCAAAAGGAAAGCCCCAAGGACTCCTTGTTGGCTTCTAGGCATTGCCTCTGGGGCTTCTTTTCTTTCCAATTTGTATAAAATACATGATCGAAAATTGTTAGGTGAGTGAACCATGAGTTAGACCCACTGTGTGAGGCAGTTAGTGGAATGAGCATGTCCTAGTGTATATTCTACTGTATGTTACAAGGTATTCTGTGACTAAAAACGGACTCTGATTCAGCATCTTTTCCACCTCTTGTTCTGTTCAATTGAGTTACTGTGCTCTATATGCCCCTCCTTTGAAATTACAGTTGTGATGTTGACAAACTTGCTCTCTTGCCTAAACATTTTTTCAGACTTTAGAGCACATTATAACAGATCAACACCAGTTAAATCACAGTAGAACGTGTGTCATGGAATTTCTTCTTGATCCTTTTTAAATCCTGTGTTTCAAAAGACTGACCTTTGAACTCTTCTTGGAAAATAATCCATCTGCACTTGCATATGCAAAAACTACTGGTTCTCATTCCTCAGAGATTGTGAGGGTCAACATATTTTAGCACTCCCAGGTAACTTTAATTTGCAGCCAACATTTAGAACTACTGACTAATTAATATCTTATTGATTTTGTAACTATTCCCTTTTTAAAGAAGGTGCTATACCTTATGAAATCCTTTTTATTTAAACATAATTTAATTGTTTTGTACTCACATAGTGATCTGGTATGATGGTTCAAATAAGAATGTCTCCCTATAGGCTCAGGTATTTGAATGTTTATTTCCCAGTTGATGAACTGTTAAGGGAAGGGTTAGGAGGTGTAGGCTTGGAGGAGGAAGTGTGTCACTAAGGTTGGTTCTGAGCTTTCAAAAGCTCATGTCAGGATTACTCTGTCTTTCTGCTGCCACTTGTGAATGAGATGTGAGCTCTTAGCTATGACTCCAGTGTCATGCCTGCCTTCTTGCTTGCTGCCATGCTCCCTGCCACAATGGAAATGTGGCAACTCTTTAACTAAACTTCTTTTATAAGTTGCCTTGGTCATGGTATCTCCTCACAGCAGTATAAACCCCAACTAAGACACTAGTGAAATAGAAATGCTTTTGCTTCTGGAATTCTTTATTCTTTGTGCCACCTGCCTGGATATCACCCCAGGATAGCACTAGATAGTCTTAAGTTTGTATTGTAGCTGAGGATGACCTTGAATTTCTGATTCTCTTACTTCAGCCTTTTGAGGAATGAGATTACAGGCATGCACCACCCTGCCTGGTTTATCCTGTCAACATTATAATTTCAAACTTATTTTTTTGTAGCTCAAAAAAATATGTATCCTCAGGGTGAGAAAGACTGAAAAATCTGTATACCAGCTGAATCATTGCAAACAATGAAAGAAAGGCCAAATATATCTTTCGGTCAGTATTTTTGCCAGCTCCCTGAGCCTCCAGTGACATTTTTAATAATAGAAATTCACAGTTTCCATTCTAGACTCAAGATTTAATATCCAGAAGTAGGACTAGATAGGTAGTTTTTACCAATTTTCCAAGTAATTTGTGTGATTAGATGGAAGGAGAAAGTGTAAGTTGGATACATAGTACTCAATAAATGAACATGCCTATATTTTTAACCCAGGCATTTTTTTCCTTAGGCTTTTACAGATTAGCTAAGGTCCATAACCCCAGAATTAAAAGAACAAACAGTACTCAGGAAGGAGATAAAACTGAACATTTATTGTATCATGCTTAAAATACCTTTTCTCTTTTACTTAGTGCTATGTGATGTTTAAATGTTGATAGCAAATGATGATGTTTTCTTTGAGCCTAATTAAGAGTTGGTGCAGTAGGATTAAACAGTAGAACTTTGTGAATATAATTCTTGGGCTCTAACTATGCCATTCACTACATATTAGATGAGATGGTGGAATTAGGTAGTTTAGTGTTAAGCCAGAGTTTCATGGTGGACAACCTTATAATCTGCTTTATACCAAATTTCCCTTATGAAAACTTAATATATTTGTTATGCCTTTCCTATTAATTTTACATATGGAAAAGAGACATTACCTAATACCTATCTACTTGTTTTGCTTTATGTGACCTACATATTGTGCTAGAGAAACAATGTAAAAGAAGGACTTATTTTGGTTTAGGGCTTGTTGGTTGACCATTGCTTTTAGGTCTGTGGTGAGGAGAACATCATGGTTTGAAAGGTGTGGTGAAAGAGGTTGTTCATTTCATGATAGCCAGAAACCACATAGAGAGAGACAGGAAAAGGCTAGGAACACGTTTGTATCTTTCAGGGCCTCTGTATAGACTAGGCTAGCTCTAAACTTGTGGCTCTCTTGTTTTGAGATCTGAGTGCTTGGATTATATATATGCATGAGCCACCATGCCTGAAAATATTTTTTGTTGTTGTTGTTGCTTGTTGAGACAGTCTCATTTAGATCAGTCTCATCTCCAAGTCACTGTGTAGCCAAGGATGCCTTGAACTTCTAATGGCTGTCCTACTTTCACCTGATAAATGGAGGGTGGTCTAGCCACTTTTCGCTGATTGTATCAATATCTATCAGCTTTAGACCAAGTTCTTGAGGGGCAGGTAGAGGGAGACCTCACTTTCAAATCATAGCACATACTGAGTACCTTGTATCTTATAGCATTATTAACATTGAAATTTTTAATAAGGTGATTTTTTTATACTACCATTTACCACTGAATGAACTCTTTGATACTATAATAAAATGGATTTTGGATAATGATGATAATATTTATACTTAGTTTATTGAGAAAATAGAGCTCAGTACTTTAGGTTCAGCATCTTTCTTCCTTTGAACATTTTTAGCATGGCATGTTAAGACCAAACAAAAAATGCAGGGCCTGAGCATGAAGCTTAGTGTTTCTCTCCCGCCCTTCTCTGTGGTGTGTGTATTTAACTTACAGAAGAGAATCATGATATCAGCCTTCAATTCAAGATCAGTCTTCTGACTGCTGTGATTTATAGATGTATAACACCACCATTCCTGGCTTATTTTATTTGTCTTTTTTGTTTGTTTTTGTTTGTTTGTTTTTTTGAGACAGGGTTTCTCTGTATAGCCTTGGCTGTCCTGGAACTTACTCTGTAGACCAGGCTGGCCTCAAACTCAGAAATCTGCCTGCCTCTGCCTCCCAAGTGCTAAGATTAAAGGCGTGCGCCACCACCGCCCGGCTCCTGGCTTATTTTAACCTTTCATTATGCCCAATTCACTTTATTTATAAACAGAAACTTGAACCTAGATATAATGCTCACTTAATTTTATATTAGCTCATATGAAGCAGTGACAGATTAGGGTACCAAGATCTTTCAGATGTTATTATAGAATAATTTAATGGTGTAGTCTAGATGACCATTTTCATGAGCACTGGCAGTCAGAAAATCTCTAAGTTAGTAAAGGTGTGTTTTAATACTAGGCACACTGATTTAGCTTTAGATCCTCAACAGTCTTTTGTTGCTTTCTTTTTATGTCAGACCACTCAGTGACTGATCTAGTCTGAACCCATCTTTACACATCTAAAATCACATGGGCTGTAGCTAAGTTTCCATGATTCAATTTTCTGTTCTGTCCATTTATGCAGTGATGTTTTCAAGTTATTTTCTGCAGCTCACGGTGGATCTGACTGTATGCCCTCCAGGGTGCTCCTTCCTTAACTTACTTGGTCACATGCTGATACAGTCTGTGCTCCGCCAGGAAAATCTGCTTAGCTCTTTCATTGACGTCATGTATTTATTTCATTTGGAATTTTCTTCTTTGTTTCTCTCTGGATGTTCATGTCCCAATTTTGTCCCAATTTTTTCTGAAAAGTCATCTTGAAATTTAAATTTTTCTAAGAAAGCATTTTTTATATTTGTTCAAAATGCATTTCAGCTATACTTTTTTATACTTATATGAGGTTAACCATCTCTTCGGTTTTTCTCACAATGCCTTTTAGTAACTTTAAGATAAGCCAGTGCTGACAGTGATGTTTTTCAGTCAGAAATTAAAATTTGGACAGTATATGCTGTTTATAGCATGTCTGAACCTGACATCACCTCTGGATTATAAAAGGCAAGACCATCTTCCTGAAGATGGCAGATGATCTCTTACAAAGGGAGTAACCTGAAGAATAGCAGGCAGAAATGACATCATATCTCAGACTTGCATTGTTGAATAGACGTTTTGTGTATAATCTTTTTTTTTGACTTTGTAGTTATTTTTTATGGCTTTTTTAGTTTGGTATTTTTTGTTGTATTGTTAAGATTGTATTTGAGCTGAGATACAAGGCTTGTAATGAACATCTTGTGCTCTGGTCATCTTATATGTCTTTGATGTTCTTTCTGGGTCAGGTTGTATTCAGTTGAAACCAGTGGCTTAAAAGAAGTTGGAGGGTCAGGCAGCTGGCAGGGCCACAGGTGACATCACACCCTTGATGAAGCTTGTTTTGTCCACACGCACTCAGGTTACTTTTTACTTTACAAAGACGAATCCCCAGATTGTAAAGTAGTCCGTATGTTGTTGTTTTCTACATATCCAACTGTGGAAGCCTCAAGAATCTGTTTCTTTTGAGGTTTAGGTTGAGGCCTAGCTTTCCTATCTAGGTTCACAGTATTTAAGGGTCTATCAGAGCATAAGGCAGTGACCTAGACCTTTAATCCCACCACTTGGGAGGCAGAGGCAGATAGAGGTCAGCCTGGTCTACAAAGTGAATTTCAGGACAGTCAGGGCTACACAGAGAAAGCCTGTCTTGACAGGAAGTTAATGGTGTTTACTTCGTGGACCCAGCTATGTATGAAATGTTAAACTGGGATTTTTTTTTTTTTATTTCTCTAAAATAAAAATTTAAGTAATTTAAAATGTTTTACCTTAATAGTTTATTTATATTATTATTGTTGTTTTGGTTTTAAGACAGTGTTTCTCTGTGTAGCCCTGGCTGTACTAGAACTTGCTTTGTAGACCAGTCTGACCTACAACTCACAGAGATTCACCTGCTTCTGCCTTCAAAGTGCTGGGATAAAAGGTGTGTGCCACTACTGCATGACCAGTAAAAAAGATTTTAAATGTTGATAGAACACCAAACCCATTGGTAACTATGTCAAAATGGTCGTAACAGCTGTGCTTACTTGATATAATAGCAACATATCAAAGACCTTGGCAGACATCCCACTCCCAGCCCCCAAAAGGAAATAACACCACAGAAAATGAATTAATATTAAGGGCTTAACCTTGAAATGCTAGAGGCTCTATTTTTAATTGTGAAGGGAGAGCTGTAAAGAGGAGCAAGGGAAAGAAGAGGAGATGACAGTGTTTTAGAACAAAGGGAGAGCACAGAAACTCAGGTTCAATAAGAGGATGGAGAACATTACAGGGAAAGACGGACAATGAAAAGTAACCAAGAGGTCAGGTAGCATCCTTGGCTTTGCCAAGGTCTCTACTTCTTATGCTGTCCTATTCTTTTGCCCAGGCCCTGGCCCTGCCACTCTATGGTTCTCTGGTGGTGTAGCTTCCTCATGTTATTAAAATCTCAGCACTCACTGCAAATGTGTGCGTGCATGCATGTGTGCATTGTGTAGACAGATGCAGTGATGTTAGAGTTCGTATCGCCTATATTGCCTGGGCTCCTGAGGTGGGTAAGCAGTGGTGCTGCTCATCTTTCTCTGCTACATGGCTTCCTTTTATCCTGAGACTTGAAGAGAAATGGGAATAGTTATTTCAGATCAAGCCTTGGGAATCTCCAGCCATAACTCTGTGTGGCCTCAGAGTTATCCTTTTAACGTGAGGATTTAATGCAGGCACCTTTCTGTCTCGACACTGTCTAAACCCTAAGATACACTGACAGTGGCATGTTCATGTTACTAGTGAAAGAATCTTAGATGTCATTCAGTTCCTCACTTCACCCATTATACAGACACAGGCCTGGGAGTGTCCAGTGGCATGTTTTATATGGCCTCTGAGCAGTTTGGTAAAGTTGAAATTAGAACAAGGTCTCCTGAGTCCTATTTTTTTTCCCTTTAAAAACAATACATGATGAAATCTCACATTTATTTAATTTTTTTCTGAATTCCTAGGATTTGTTTTGGTTGGAAGCTGCAAAGAAACTGAGCCTGCCTGAGTTGTGTGTGTTTGGTGCAGTAACCTATTGAAGGAAATTGTTAGTGCTTGATTGTGTGTGTGTGTGTGTGTGTGTGTGTGTGTGTGTGTTATAACAGTTTTGTAACTCCTGCTTTCACTGAGCAGAGCTGAGCAAGGGGCAAGCAGTTACCCCTGGGCTTGGCTGACATCCTATTTTTTTGAGGCCCCAGAGTTATTTTTAGCCCCAGGGCCTTGGAAGCAGGTGTGGTCTGTGCGTGAAGGCCACGTCTGGAATCTGTTCAAGCCTTGTACTCTTCTTCTCGGAGCTGACAACGGTGACCTAAGCCTACTGCTTTACTTTGCCACAGGAATTTGCACCTTTTGGGTGAGGAACGACAAGTCATACTTTATTACATTTGTGATTATTTAAGCAGGTTTGCTCTGGAAACTTTTAATACTCGAAATACATTTTAAGAGTAGTAGTACTATATTAACTAACACAAATATCAGAATAAGTCCCTTATATATAGAAGGACTCTTTTTATATTAAAAAGTATGCCCCAACTGATATTTTAAAATTCAGGTTTCTAGTCACAAGTCACAATTCAACTTTTAATTTTCTGGGTATCTGAGATGTAGTTCAGTGCTGTAGACAATGTGTTTAGCATACATAAGGTTCTGTCACCAGTAAACAAACACACACACACACCTTGAGGACTCTGGAAGAGTAGTCAGTGCTCTTAACTGCTGAGCCATCTCTCCAACTCCACAATAAATATTCTTTACAAGTTCTTTGGTGAAGCAACAGCTGGGCTTTTACCTCTCAAAGGTTAACATCAATTTTCATGTGTGTGTGTGTGTGTGTGTGTGTGTGTGTGTGTAGCTCATCTTCTGTTCTGCCCACTCACGCCCCACTTTTTTTTAAATCAGCCCTACCAAGAAATATAGCAAGACTGTGTGATATCATTTGCTAATGTGTTCTCCCTCCCTCCCTCCCTGCCTCCTCCCGTCCCTTCCCTCCCTCCTTCCTTCCTTAAGGCAAATTCATGCATATCACAGAATGGCCTCAAACTCACTTTGCAGCCAACGCTGACTTTGAGTGTCTGATTCTCCTGCCTCTATCTTCCAAGTGCTGGACTGAGTCCGAGGCATGGGCCAACACGACTGCATTTCATTGCATGCTTGTAGGGCTACTGATTGTAGGAACTAAGTCCCGGTTCTTCCTCCCAGCCCTATGTTCCCAGAAATGACCCAGACTCAAAATATATTTACAAACACCTTGTACATATAGCTAGGCTCTTCTCTGACTAGATTATAATTTAAATTAAACCATTTAATCTAATCTACATTCTGCCACATGGCTCATTATCTGTGCTCAGGTACCATGCATACATCTTGTCACTTCTTCCTAGGTGAATGTCTTGTGCCTTGTTCTATCCCAGAATTCTCTCTGCCTCCTAGATGTCCTGCCTTCTATTCTACCCTTTCCTCTAGGCCATAGGTTTTTTAAATTGACTGGTGATGCATCCATACAATATACAAGATATTATTGTAAAATTGATAGTCTCTGAGAAATTAAATTGCAACCTTTCTTTCATTAGACTGCTTCCAGATTATCCAGTCTTTGTCCTGTCTTAGAACTTGTGGTAATTTATCTTTTCTGTCAGAAACATATGCTTCTTCTTTCTCATAGTGGATTTTGTTATGGCAGTGAATTGGCCAAGGGTACAATATACAGATAAAGATTCTGAAGTTACTGTTAGCAACTCCTTGAATATAAGTTCTTGAGCTATTTGATCCATCCTTTGACAAGAAGAATATCTTGAAAACATTTATTTTAATGAAAAGACTTTTAAGGGGGATGGAGAGATAGCTCAGCAGTTAAGAGCATGGACTGTGGTCCTAGCACTTACATGGCAGCTTATAATTGTCTGTAACTCCAGTTCCAGGAGCTCTGACACCCTCACACAGACATGCATGCAGGCAGAACACCAACCAGTGCGCATAAAATAAAAATAAATAAGTTACCTTAAAAAAGAAAACATTTTAAAAATACTTTCTTGTATAGATTTTTTTCATACATGTATTTTGCTTACTATGTCTTATTTTACTCCATTCCTTGCCAAAAAAACAAAAACAAAATCCTCTAGACTCTCTTACTAGATATAAACATTTGTGCTCTAAGCAGCAGTATACTGTGTGAACATATCTTACCTGTCACAGTGTTGGTGTTTCTTGGGTAAGACATATACTAATTAACGAACCATAGCACCTCCTTTGCAGTGTTAAAGGAAGAAAATGTACTAAACTTTTTTAGTATGTGTGTGGACTCACCTACATACATACTTGTATATATTTGACCCTAAAGTTAAAAATCTCAGTTGCCGCTGGGCAGTAGTGGCGCACGCGTGGGAGGCAGAGGCAGGCGGATTTCTGAGGCCAGCCTTGTCTACAGAGTGAGTTCCAGGACTGCCAGGGCTATGCAGTAAAAACCAAAACAAACAAACAAAAACCTCAGTTGCCTGGAAACGTGTCACTTTTAGTAAATATAACTATAATTCTGAAGAAAGACTGAATATCTGCCATATCTTTTATTAGAATTTGCCTAATTCAGGATTTTTTTTTTTTTGGTCAGTATCTTTATTATTTTCAATCGTGCTTTTGGCATAGAGCTTCAGTATTCCAGACGTCCTCTTAGCTTGCTTTCTCACCTCCATGATTTTATTTTTGTGATTCCTTTGGAAAAAGGCCTCTGATTGGTTGGTCAGTTTGAGTCTCCTTCAACAACTCTTACCTTTTAAAACTCTGCTTCATTTATTTCTCCATAACACTTTTCACTAGCATAACATTTTATTTTGTCTATTTTGTGTACCTTATATTTTACATTTTGAAAGTCCCTCCAAGGTTCAGCTGTTGAAGACTGAGTCCCCAGATTAATGTTATTGGGAAGGACTGGAGTCGTTAGGAGGTGAGATCTTGGTGGGAAGATTTTAGGTCACAAGGGACATATTTTCTAACGGAATTCCATGCTGGTTTGCTATATGAGCACTTTACCTGCCCTACCATTCTTAGCCATTTCTACCTGACATGCCCACAAGTACTGAGAGCATTGGATCTGCTCAATTTTGGACTGAAGTTTCCAGAACTCTAAGCCAAATATCTTTTTTAGGGACTGGGGAAATGGATTTTGTGTGTCAACTTGACACAGTTGAGTCATCAGAGAGAAAGAAGCCTCAGTTGAGGAAATGCCTCCATAAAATCCAGCTGTAAGGCATTTTATCCATTAGTGATCAATGTAGGAGGGTGCAGCCCATTGTCAGTGGTGCCATCCCTGGGCTGACAGCCCTGGGTTCTATATAAAAGAAAGCTGAGCAAGCCATGTGAAGAAAGCTAATAAGCAGCATCCCTCCATGGCCTCTGCATCTACTCTTGTCTCCAGGATCCAACTGTGTGAGTTCCTGTCCTGGTTTCCTCTAATGATGGACTTACGATCTGGAAGTGTAAGCTGAATAAACTCTTTCTTCCCCAACTTACTTTTTGGTCATGGTGTTTCATCATTGCAATAAAAACTCTAACTAAGACAAGTACAGTCAGTAAACCTCTTGCCATTTAATTAGGAGAGTACTGAGTTCAGTACTCAACACCTATGTAAAATGCTTGTTATACTGCAGCCAGACATTATGCAGAGTGAGAAACTTTGGAACACTGAGCTGTAGATGGGATGTCTCTATCAAATCCCTCTCCTCAGAGTTCAGGGAGCTCCCATGGTGGAAAGAGTGTAAGAGCCAGAGGGGATGGGGAACACCAAGAAAACAAAGTGCTGTAAATCAACATGAGTAAAGCTCATATGAACTCACAGAGACTAAAGCACAGGTCTGCACCGGGTCCTCTGCATATATATTATAGCTTCCAGGTTAGTGTTTTGATGGTATTCCTGAGTGTAAGAGTGTGAGTAGGTCTCTGAATCTTGTGCCTTCTCTTGGGCTCTCTTCCTTCTGTTGGTTTGACTTATCTAACTTCAATGTGATAAATTTTGTTTTATGTTACTATATTTTATTTTATTTTCTTGTTTTGTTTTTTTGTTTGTTTGTTTTAAATGAATGAAAATCTAGCCATGGGGCTGGAGCTACGGCTCAGCAGTTAAGAGCACTCGCTATTCTTCTAGAGGATCCAGATTCAACTTCCAGCACCCACATGGCAGCTCACAGCTGTCTGTACCAGCCAGGGGGAATCTGACACCCTCACATAGACACACATGTGTATGCAGGCAAAACCTATGTACATAAGATAAAAATAAATAAATCATTTTAAAAAAGAAAGAAAGAAAAAAAGCCTAGCCAGTAGGTTAAGTTTAACAACTAAGCTGTCACATACCTGCTGGGAAAGGAAAGTCAGTTTTCTTCAATAGAGAGACACTGCTTGTATCAACCACTCTAGGACAGGCCTCATGTTCAGGAGTAGTTAGTCAACATGTAATGGACTCCACAGTTT
The DNA here is from genome assembly GCA_019843815.1 of Montemys delectorum. NCBI lineage: Eukaryota > Metazoa > Chordata > Mammalia > Rodentia > Muridae > Montemys > Montemys delectorum. The sequence goes on from JADRCD010215304.1 coordinate 23,254, forward strand.
TATTTGTTTGTTCTTATTTGGTTACAGTTTGGTGTGGTTTGTATGTGTGTAGGAGTATGGGTTGGGGTGGAGTTTTGCTTTCTTAATTTTGGAAGGGGTTTTGTTGCATTAGGTTACTTGTTTTTTGTGAAAGAACTTAAAGTTGGGTGTATAGGGAGGCGGAAAGGATCTGGAAGGATTTGGGGAAGGGAAAGAGTATAATTGAAATATATTTAAACTTAAAGATTGTTCTAAATAATAATGCTGGGTAAGGTAGTACTTATTCCTACCTTTGAGAAGACAGATTACAGGGAGCTCCCTCTGGTTGCTGTTCAGCCAATCTATCTTAATGTGCAAGCTTTAGGTTGCAGTGCGAGCCCCTGTCTCAAAAACCAGTGACTAGCATCTGATTGAATGGCACCTCAGGTTGACCCCTGGAACACCCAGGAGCATGTACTGTACATGAACACACAGTGTTTTCTCCTAATGAGTTAATTGTTTCAGATTTCCTTAAAGTAATGGAAAAATGACTAATTCAGTATTCTAGTACTAAATTCTAAGAGAGCAAGAATTTTTTACTTGCTTAATTTATAACTGAGCAATACATTTACAATTATAATTCATAATGAATAGTTAACATTTGTTAGTGCATTTTCACAGCAGTGTTTGGCACATGCTAGGCGTCTGATAATTACTTTCTAATTGACTGGTTGATGTCAAGAGTAACAGGATACACATCAGTCTCACTTGACCCTGGCTTGTTGTAAATCTCTCTTCTTAACACCAGCTTACCTTTATCACGAGTAGCCTTATAAAAACATTTTCTGTACTGTTGAGATTCCCTATGTTTCTTCTTGCTTAGTGGCTCCCTCTTAGGTACCTTGCATTCCCCCCCGCCCCCCCATCCCCAGATGGCCACCCATATCCAGGCTCCTCTTCTAGTGGACAGAGCCCTTAGTTTTCTGGCAAGGAGCTAGGAGAAAACATGAGATGTGGGTCAGTGAATGAATGGAGGTTACAGGAGTATGTCTAATAGACTCATGGGTAATGGAGGAAAGGGGAAGGTAGTGTGAGTAGAAGAATCAGGGCTCAACATATCAGCTGAAATTATTAACTATGACAGTTCCTCAGTTGATCCAGAATGCCACTATTCTGCATTAAATATATTACAGATATTATTTCTATTTCTTTAAATTTTGAAAATATCATTTATCTGTGAGTATATGTGTGGGTCCGTGCTTGCTACACAATGTTATGGAGATCAGTGTACAAGTTTCTAAAGCGGATTCTTCCCTTGAACTCTGGACAGCAGACGTAGTGCCCAGGAATTCACCAACTTAGTTATCTCACCTCCCACTCTCCCTATTTCTAGCAATCATATTTTTATTTACTAACTTCTGTATTACTGGAGTAATGTACAGAATCTATTGCCAAGAACCTATTCAAGAAATTATTTTCCATCAACAACAAAAAATGTATTTCCCATTAGTCTTTTTGCTTATACATTTCTATGTATTATTATTCATTTTCTAGGTGACCTTGAAAGATTCTTTGTCATGTTCCAAAAATTTACTCGGTTGGGTTTTGTAGTAGAATATAATTAACATATAAATTGATTCCATAAAAATGTAAAAAAAACAAAAAAAGAATCAGGGCTCAGGTAGATCAGGGATGGAAGCTAGCTGTTGACACAGGTGAACATAACAAACAGGAAGCGGTTCTAAGAAGAAACAGTTCTAACTGAAACAGTGTCGAGTGTATGTTACTCCTGGCTAGCCGAAACTCTTCTCAGAAACACCATTACAGATGGTTGTGAGCCACCATGTGGCTGCTGGGAGTTGAACTCAGGACCTTCTGAAGAGCAGTCGGTGCTCTTACCTGCTGAGCCATCTCACCAGCTAGCAGAAACTCTTTAAGACTTCTCATACATCTGGCCCCACCCATGCGTTGGCCCACTAGTGTCTTAAAAGAGAGTTAATCTTTGAAAGTTAGCTGCTGTTGTAACCTTCCTTTGTAGTTCTCTAGAAACATGTAAACAGTCTAAATGTGGTGAGTGTTGCCTCTCAGTGAGAGAGAGAGGCTGAGCTTTCCTGGGCTTTTGTCTCCATGTCTAATACTAGCTGTCTACAAAGATTTTCTTCAAGCAGTGTATTCTGTTACCATCAGTTGTCAATATTTATGCCTTAAGGTTTTGGGTAGGGAAGTGTGGACCAAACATGTTAAGTTCATGGCTATTTTGGTGAGGATTGTTTTTTGTTTTGTTTTGATCGCTGAATTTCTGTCAGTTTTTGTTTTGTTTTGTTTTGTTTTGTTTTGTTTTTCAATTTCTGACAGTGGGGGTGCTAGTGTTGATTAGGGTGCCTTACTCTGTTATTAAGCCACACCCTCAGCCTTCTGCTAGTTCTGTTATCCACAGAATCCTAGACAATAGCATTAATCCCCGTAGAACTCCAAAAGTCAAAGCCTAAGATGTTTTTGCTTGCTTCCTCATCTAGTCCTTCCTCCCTTGCAACCAGTCTAGTCCTCCCTGTAGATTTGTACCATTCGTTTAGAGCTCCCCTAAAAGTCTTTTATTTTGTATCTTGTTTTATCAATCTTTATTGGAGCGGGAAACTAAATATAGCTTGTAGTTTAATAAACTTCATGCCTGATTCTATCCTTCCCATGACTTGCTGAGAATTTGAACTTAAGCTCTAGACCTGCAAATCTTTTTCTTCAAGAAATGAGTATACAGTGGGAGCTCCTGCCTTCTCAATTTCCAGACTGTCACTTGAAATGTTTGTGGAGCCTCCTTCCTTACCCTGCCTGATTTAGGCCATGTGAGTGAGCTCAGGGCAGCAGTGCCTAGTATTTGAGAACTCTTGTTGACGTAAAGTAACCATGAGTAGAAGGAAAAAAGGAACATTTAGTTTTTGTAGTTGAACATCTCCTCATTACAACTGACCTCAGAGCTAATATTGTGTTATTGGGAGCTATCATTTTGTTATTGGGATGATTCAGAGAGAAAAACACTTCATCTAGGAAGATGTTTAGTAGAACCATTCAATAGTAATGTGGTGAGGGAAGGGAAATCCTGGAAGGATTTGTGATGCAAAGCTGTCATCATATTCACTGTGAAGGCTAAGACTTGAGGGTTACAAGGTCAGAGCTGCCTAGCTTACAGAGCAGGTTTAAGGTGAGTATAGAAAACTTTGCAAGGTCATCTCAAAATAAAAAGTAAAACAAAACAAAACAGACAAACAAACAAAAAACCAGGATGGGCAAGATACATAGCTGAGTTGAAAATGCTTATCTCATGTGTGTGAGGGCCCTAAATCCCCAGTACTGCAGGAAAAGCAAACAGACAAACAAACCCAGTTGGGTACACTGATGGCTGCGGGGACCGAGGAAAGTGAACTAGATGTCTTCCTCTTAATTTTTGTTTTGTTTTTCGAGACAGGGTTTTTCTGTGTATGTAGTCCTGGCTGTCCTGGAACTCACTCTGTAGACCAGGCTGGCCTCGAACTCAGAAATCTACCTGCCTCTGCTTCCCAAGTGCTGGGATTATAGGCGTGAGCCACTACTGCCCAGCTCCTCTTAATTATCTTAAGGACAGATAGTTGATATTATAATATTAGTCTTTTTATATTAGTCTTTATATTGTTCCTTTACTTAAAACAAGCTACACCTTAACAATTCTCACACATAACAAAATTAGTAGCATCTTTCACTGATGTAGTTTCAAAATTAGATATAGAGTGAATTTTGATAGATAAAACTCCAACCATTTCTATGAGGAAGTCTAGTATACCTTCTCATTAAATCTAAACATTCAATGTATTACATATAAAAACAACTAAAAGATAAATTTAAGGAGGAAGTTATACAATTTTTGTTAATGTTAGAAGTCACAGCATATAAAGCATGAATCATTTGATTCACATACTAGGATTGGCATTTGTGTATGTGTATGATGTATGTGTTTGTGACTCTGTGTGTACATTACCAACCACATGTCAGATGTCAGAAAATAGCCTTAGGTGTGGATTCTTTCTTTTCACTGGTAAGAGCCAGGATGTGTTGTAAATGTCAGGTTGTTGGCCTGACAGTTTGTGTGGCTCTCCTGGGTCGGCTTCTGTCTGTCTTATTTGAGGGCCCTGGGATCCCAGTGTGTTGGCCTTATGTAGGTGCTGTGGAGCTGGACTCAGGTCCTCACTATAGCACAGCAAGAGTTTTACAAACAGAGCCATTTCTCTGGCCCAAGAAATGGCTAGTTTGCCTGCTTGCTAATTTCTAAATGTAATGTTTTTAAAAAAATCAAATTGGAGTATTATGGATGGAAGAAAAAAGCAAGATGTAAAACTGCACATTCCATGTAATATTTGAACAAAGGAGAAGAAAAGTAGCATTGTGCTTTCTATATTTATTTTAAATACTCTTAGGAAGAAATCAGAAGCTACTTACTGTTAGGTGTTTAAAGGTCAGGTGAGGGACATCTATAACATAGGAATTCAAGAAACTTCAGTACAGTGTTGGGGTTTCAGTATCATGGCAGTTTACAACACTTGGCATGGGATGCTAGGGATTGAACACAGGGTCTCATGCATGATAAACGGGTACGCTATCTGCTGATATACATCCCCATTCTGTAGGGTAGAAGCAGACTATGGGTATTTAATTTAAAACTTCTACTTATAAGATACCCAAGTGCTGGCCTGGGCCACACTGAGGGGGGTGGTCAGAAGAAAGATACCCAATTACCTCCTGTGGGTGCCACTAAGATGGATGAATAGAGAGATGGGAAAGGTGGAGTATGTGGTGAAGAGATGCAAGAGGAAGCAAAGCCAGAGGGTTTGTACACTGTGGAGAATGGTGGTGAAGAACAGGCAAATATGAGGAGGCCATGGTGATATCCTGGCTTGGGTTGTCACCAAAGGCCATGTGTGGGTCCATGGTCCTGCTGCAGCTGGGATCTCTGTTGATGTTTGTGGCCTAGATTACTACCAAAGGCCAAGCACATATCCGTGGTCTGGGCTGCCACCAGAGACCATGTGGATATTTGAGGGCTGTGCTGCCACAGGAACACATGCTGATCTGAGTGGCTTGTGTTGCCACCTGAGGCCATGGGGACATCTAGGCCCAGGTTGCTGCTGGGGGCCATGTCTAGTTTGTGGTCCTATGGCAGCCAGGGTCTGTATTGATGTCCTAAGCCCATGTTACTACCAAAGGCCATGCAGATGTCCCTGGTCTGGACTGCTGTCTTAGGCACTGTGCTGAGCTGGCTCTGTCCCTCACCAGCCACCACACTCAGGAGAGCGGACCCTGCACCTTACCTACTGCAGCACTTGGGAGAGCGGGCTCTGTACCTCACCTGGGCAGTGTTGTACCATGAGCAGGGCCTGGTATTGAGGCCTGGAGCTCTCTCCCTGTTGCTGACCTGTGGGCGGAGCTCGTGTTAGTTAAAAAAGAGGCAATGTATAAATGAGATATTTTATTGTAGGAAAGAGAAAATAGGCCAGTTAAGTAGAGAGAAGGAAAGGAGAGGAAGGAGAGAAGAAGAGATGGAGAGAGAGAGAGAGAGAGAGAGAGAGAGAGAGAGAGAGAGAGGACGAAGAGGGAGAGAGAGTGAGGAAGAGCAAGAGAGAGGAGAGGGCAAACTGCCCCTTTTATTGTATGGGGTGTGGCATGTCTGGCTTGCGGTCAGATGACTGGGGATAAGGTCCAGCTAGAATGCTGGAGCTTGGGGCAGTGTCTGCCTGATAGAGCACAGATCTCCTGCAGGGGCAGCTGTGAGGGGTTATGACTGAAACAGGAACCAAAGACTCAGGAGTTATGGCCAAGCTCCTTCTGCTTCCCGCAAGCAGAAATTGCCCCCAGGGGCTCCAGGGCTCAAGGACAAATATTCCACTGAGCCTAAGTTATGTGAGCAGACCACTTCCCCACACTGCCCCACATTTCCCCCTTTCTGTTTTTTAAGAGAGAGGCACCATTAAAATAACTGTCTACTATGTTGGGATGAGTACAGGGGCCCTGGGATGATTGTATCATTTGTGGTGAAAACTTTTGGTGGGGTGGAAGTATCAGAAGAAATCATATAGGACAGAGGAGTAACACAATTAAGCTAGAGGTTGAGGAAAGTAGGCAAGGCAAGAGATTATAGAATCAATTTTCCATGGATAATACAGTTTGAGGGTAAAAACATCAGTTTTGAACAGTAATTAATTAATTCTAGGTAGACATTATGTTTTCCTTACTGTCACATAACTTCCCCCAAGATCAGCAGCCATTTGGCTTTGGCAAGAGAGTTCATCTGTAGCTGGAAGGTCCCAAGTCTGTTGTCTGTCCTCTGTTTGGTTCAGCGCATGTCTAGGGAGCTTTCAGTCATATGAGGCATCTGGAAGAAGGCTGCTCTACTGTCTGCAGGCCCCAGGAGATGGCATGGTCTCTGACGGATCTTGTAGCTGCAGACACTGTCCTCCCTCGTGGGGGTAAACCTGTAGAATAATTATGACAAAAGAGCAGGACCCTAGCAGAAGAATATCTGCAATGGTTTGTTTGGGAGTATTGTTAGGACCTTAGAAAGCAAGGATTTGTGAGGGATTTAGTTCTGGAAGGAATCTTTAAAGTCTGCTTCATGCGGCTGAGGAAGAAAAATCATGACTCTGGAATAGACAGTAACAGTTTGTCTGTGAAAGGAAACCGGTTGTTAATTAAGGATTGAATGATGGTACTTAGCATAGTTGATTTGACCTGTGGAAATAGATTAGGTGACTTACGAAATCTTAAGCAAGTTGAAAACTTTTTGGACATACATCGCTGATATTAGGGAGAAAAATAATCGCTTAAATAGAGAAGCAAGAAAAATTTGGGTTGAAAAGTGAAATTTAGTCATAGGGGCACAAGAGAGCAAAACCTCCAGTGCAGCGGTTTTGACAGGCTTAGATTGGTGGGGTGTGTCCTGCAAGCAGTATATGGGTTCCCTGTTCATTTTTCCTTGAAAAGCAGGAGGTGAAGTTTATCCTTGAAAAAGTTTAAAGCATAAGGGTTGAGTGGCAGGCTTTTTAGCTGAAGCTGCAGGCTGTTAGCCAATGTGTGTGCTGCAAATTAGCTGGCAGGTAGGAGGAGCTCAGAGCTCAAAGGCAGCACTGAGAGGTCTGGGGGAAGAGTAAAGAGTAGACGAAGTGGAGGCGAAGCCAAGGGGTCGGTGCAGCTGGAACCTGCGTTTTGAGGGAGGGAGAAGAAAGAGAGGATGGAATGCCCAGTTTTTGAACTGGGTCGCTAACGGCTTAGTTAAATGTTCTGCCTCCAGCTGATGTTTGCCTGTAACCCCTGTGGCACGCCATGGGGGGCGGGGCCACATTTTTCCAGTGCGTTCTTGAGCAGCGGGCTGTGCATGTGCCTTGGCTTATCAAGGCAGCCTCCACTGCTGCCATAGGGCGGCCTGCGCACCCTGCTCCCCACTGTGGTTGTAGGGATGGCTTGCACTCCCACACGGAGGTCACAGGTAGCGTGGGCAGCCGGTACACTCCATATTCCCCACCACGAGATCCTGCGGGATGGCTTGCACTCCCCGCTCCTCTGCACTTCCTGCTTGTACTCCCTTGCTGCAGAGGTCGAGCAGTTGAGCAGGCAGCCTGTGCAGGAGCGGATGCACTCTCTTTGCGGCCACACACAGGACTAGGACCGGCCTGCTCTGTTACCGCAGAGGACTGGCATGTCTGGTGCAAGCACCCAGGCAGCCATGGAACACAGAGTTAGGTTAGTGTGACTTTACACTTGGGCCAGAGACGCTGAGCTCTGACCAGACAAGTACAAAGTGCCTGTCTGCGTTCTTTACCTCATTGTGGGGGAGTTGGGGAGGAGGGGATAGAGTCCCAGTCCGAGTCCAAGGGAGGTAGAGGTAACAAGACAATTGTAAGGGTACCTTGGCCTGCCGGGAAGCCAGGGACATAGGTTCCCAGCTGCTGGACACCACAGACAGAAAAGAAACAAAGGGGATGGGGAAAAAGTAGCAGTGCAGCTGTTAGCGCAGGGCTAGGGTTCATTTGCCCACATCCTCCATCAGTTGTTGTACCAAAAGCAAGGCTTGCTGCTGAGGCCAATGGCTCTCTCTCTCCCAGGTGTTGACCTGTGGCTGCATGGCGTGATAGTTAAAAAGTAGGCAATGTATAAATGAGATATTTTATTGTAGGAAGGAGAAAATAGGCTGGTCAAGTAGAGAAGGAGAGGAAGGGGGGAGAAGGAAAGGAAGAAAGCAAGAGAAGAACAAAGAGTAGAGAAGAGAGAACAGAGAGGAGTCAAAGAACAAGAGAGTAAGAAAAAGAGGAGGGGGCAAACCGCCCCTTTTATTGTATGAGGTGTGGCATGTCTGGCTGTGGTCAGATGACTGGGGATAGGGTCCAGCTAGAATGCTGGGAGCTTGGGGCATTGTCTGCCTGATAGAGCATACATCTCCTGCAGGGGCAGCTGTGAGGGCAGCACAGTAGTTTGCCCTGGTGGCGAAGGCATGGATGAGCCAGCCCTAGGACATGAGAACAGAAGAGCTGGCCCTGTCTCTTGCTGGCTGGGCCAACTGGGACAGTACTGGATAACTCTCCTTAGTGGTATAGGCTCAGGAGAGCTGGTGAGCTGACCAACTCAGCTACGCACCCTTCCTCCCCCCAGGCCCAGATCCAGGACTTGGAGTTGGCTCACCCAACATCTATGCTAGCTATGAGTACATGAAACGGCCAGTCCTGCAGATCCAAAGCTGCAGGATTGCTATGACACAGAACAACAGGATATCCAAGAGGAGTTCCAGTGAGGATCCAGTATTAATAGAGTAGTAGAAGCCAGAGACCTCAGACCAGATCAAGACTGATTGCAATGAACATTTGCAAGTAGAGCTATGCGGACAAAAGTGTATACTGGGTGGCGTACTGTGTAATACACCACAGTTTCCACACCAAGATTTTGTTTTAATTCTATCTTTATTTCCTTTTGGAGGGTATTTTATTTGCAGGGGTAGAGGGGAGATATGAAGGGGAAGATGAATGGTAGTGGGGTGCATGCTATGAAATTCACAAAGAATAAAGTTTGAAACATTTCTAATTATAAAGAATTGAGTACTGTGGGTGGGAGTATGACTGGATTGTAAATTAAGTAAGTAAATAGAAAAGAAACAGCCAGGCCGTGGTGGCACACACCTTTAATTCCAGCACTTGGGAAGCAGAGGCAGGCGGATTTCTGAGTTCGAGGCCAGCCTGGTCTACAGAGTGAGTTCCAGGACAGCCAGGGCTATACAGAGAAACCCTGTCTCTAAAAAACAAAAAACAAAAAAAGAAAAAAGAAAGAAATGAGTTGAAGGTCATTGGTGCTTCACTCCCCATTACCCCTTGGCAGGGTTCTGCCACATAATCCAGTTAGGACTAAGAACATCAAAACTTTGATATAAAGGGACAAGAGGACTCGGGCTGGTTTCAGTACAGTACTGAATGTGTACAAATTTATTTCACTCTCATCCTTTTGCCTAAGTTACATCCCCTATGAGAGTGACTGAGCAGAGAGAGATCCTTTCTTGGTTAGGACAAGAGTCTTTCTGTACCTGCAGCAGCCAACTCGGGCCTTTTCATACCTGGTACAACTGTCTGCTGAAGGGAAGCAGATGAGTTTTCTAATTTAGCTGGTGCATATTTGCTTTCTTCTCCTTCCTTTTGTCTCTTGATCTCCTAACCCAGATCACTGCTTTTTGTCTCTTCCTGATTTCATCATTGAATGGGGCCAACCACACTCAGTACTGTTGTTGGAATCAGCTTTCTCTTGTTCTCAGATTTCTACTTTCTGTGCCATCTGGACACTCTTGTGGACAAGTCACATCATTCTTCCTCAGTCCAGCTCCATTGTGGAGCAGGTGCTGAGGGAAAACTGGGTAACCCAGTAGTAGAAGCTCTGGTTTGGAAATCAGACATTCTCTGTGCAGGATCTTCCATTGGCATGATATGTGTCAAGGAGCACTCAGGACTTTATTCAGTGCTGTGAATATGCTGGGTACTTTAAAAAAAGTTTGTTGATTGCCAAGGCAAATCTCCTGCTCTAGCTTCTGAAATAAGAAGTGACTCTTATTCCTCTTTGACACAAAAGCATATCGAAGATAAATGCAATGTAGTGAAACTTGGTGCTTAGAAGACAAGACATGACCATTTAATACATTAAATGTAGGGTTCGTAAAATAATATTTCTCAGGTGTATCAGGCTCTGTGAGAAAGGTGGAAGCTAGACTGTATAGAAAAGTAGATCGCTACTGCTTTGATCTACTCAGTGATGTCTTTTTAAAAAGACAATATTTATGTTATATGCATCAATGTTTTGTCTGCCTGTATGTCTATGTAACATATATGTACCTGGTACCTGAGAGGATCCCAGAAGAAGGTATTGGATTTCCTGGGATTGAAATTAAAGATGGTTGTATCATGTGGGTGCTTGAAATTGAACCCTGGTCCTCTGAGAGAGCTGCTGGCGAGCTTTAACTGCTGAGCTATCGCTTTAGCCCTCATAATGTCTTTATGATTCTAGAACGCATGAGCTTTGTTCAACAACACTGCCCTCCCTCTGACAGTGAGTCTGACTAGATAGCCCAGGCTGGTCTGCAATTTAAAAAGTCCTTCTTTTTCAGCATTAAAGGTAGCCACTGTGATGCCCAGCTTCATCCGTGCATCTAGCCACCAATGCATTCCCCTCCTCTCTCTGTCTGATCCACTTGCATTTATTAATTTTGGATGTCAGACAGTTTTGTCCTCAGAACAAATATTTATGAAGAGATAATCATTGCTGTATCTGTATTTTGTAGGAGAAGGAATTTATATAACCAGTAAATTCCAGGCCACTTCTCTTTATAGCCTGATACCTTTTCTCCATGTCCCAGACTTGAAATTTAAGTTTAAAAGTAGAGAATATGACCCTAAGATGATTGACAGCTTTACTATCTTGTTCTGAAACCTGGCAATCATTTATTTATAATCATAAATTGTTTTTGGAACAAGAAAGGTTTTACATATTATGAAAGTTAAATTGAGCATCTTCCCTACAAGCAGAGTGGAAGTGAGAAACTAATCAAATATTTCCACCAAGTACTTATCCTCTAAAAGTGAATGTCAACAGCAAATGTCTGATATTAGATAGAGCATGTCTCAAGTAAGGAAAATGGACCAGGATAGATACAGATGTAAGAATGTTGAAGGCTCGGGCCTTACGGGGTTTGGTGAGACGAGAAGGCATTCTAGGCTCTGCATGCTGTCTTCAAGCCCCAGGTTAAGGGATGAAATTTTCTAAGTCAATGGTTCTCTGGAGAAGGTGGTATGAAAACCGAAGGGGAAGCCTGTGACAGGCCGAGGAACGTGAGGTGGAAGCAGACCGGAGTCATGGCTGTGGAACCACCTGCTGTAGAGCTGGGTCCATCACAGGCCTTCTGTAGTCCTCTTGACAAGTATGTGAGCCATTTTGTTCCTTTTCTCCCTTACAAAGGAACTGAAATTTGTGGAACCTTGTTTTCCTGCTTCTTCTTAAGGGGCGCTGCTGTTTACACCTGCTCACTCATCACAGGAATTCTTAAGCCAGCAGAAAAGATTTTTTTCTCTTAATAATATAATATGATTTTTTTGCTACTGTTCTGTGTACTGTTTTCAAGGCATAAATAAGTAAAATGGAAACAAACCATTTGGAATATTAATACTTTGAGCTGCTTTTCTGTAATTTCATACAAATTATTTAATTTGGTATCTCAGGTAATTATAATTATGAATGCCTTGTTTTGTTTTGTTTTGTTTTTTGAAGTTTTTATATTTTGAGGTTAGTATAACCCCTTTTTAATGAAGCCATGTCTAGTTAATCTTTTTTGTTTGTTCAAATGAAACAGTGACTAAGTATGGAATTAGATTAATGAAGTGAATATTATGAATCATACACTCTCTAATCTGATATTCATTTTTATATTCTGACCCCATGCTTTGTTTTCTGTCTTTCTTTCTCTCTTCATATAGGTTGTCAGTCCAGTGTAAAGCGTTGGAGTGAAGGAGCAAAAGTAAAGGATGATGTAATGCCTTGGCTGCCCTAAAGCATCTTTTGTTGTGGAATGGATATTCGAGTCATCTCTGTAGGAATCTAATGTGAGGGGAATCCTTTGCAAGAGCATATCAACAGGAAAGAGAAAGAGACATTCAGTTGGAGGGCTCTTGCTGAAATGGGTTTAACTCTCCTTTTGCCAGTTACCACTAGCCTGACCTCATACATTTTAGTACAATGGAGTGGCTGAGCCTTTGAGCACAGCACCATTACATCATCGTGGCAAATTAAAGACGAGGTGGGGAAAGAGGACTTATTGTTGTCATGGCCCATGAGATGATTGGAACTCAAATTGTTACTGAGAGGTTGGTGGCTCTGCTGGAAAGTGGAACGGAAAAAGTGCTGCTAATTGATAGCCGGCCATTTGTGGAATACAATACATCCCACATTTTGGAAGCCATTAATATCAACTGCTCCAAACTGATGAAGCGAAGATTGCAACAGGACAAAGTATTAATTACAGAACTTATCCAACATTCTGCAAAGCATAAGGTAATTTCTTTCTTTTATGACTTTTTAAGTAAGGAGACATACTAATTCAGAAAATATTTTAACTGAAGCTTCTTTTTTAAGTATAGAAAATAATTTGAGGAAATTTTGGTTGCTTTTTAGATTTGATAATCTTGCAATATCTAAAAATAAATTAACAATTATACTGTCACATTAAGAATATTTTTTTAAAGATGTATGTATGTATGTATTTATTTATTTATTTATTTAATGTATAATGTATATGAGTACACTGTAGCTGTTGTTAGACACACCAGAAGAGGGAATCAATTCCCATTATAGATAATTGTGAGCCATCATGTGGTTGCTGAGAATTGAACTCAGGACCTCTGGAAGAGCAACCAGTACGCTTAACTGCTGAACCATCTCTCCAGCCCCACGTTAAGAATATTTTAAACTAAGTCAGACATTGTGGCTTATGCCTATCTAGCATGGAAGGCTGAAGTGGAGGATTGCTGCTAGTTTAAGGCAAGCTTAGGCTACATAGTAATACCCTGTCTCAAAAATGCCATGGGAAGGAAAAAGACCATTTTAAAATATACAGAATAGCTAACTTATTGTAATTTGGACACATGTTGTGTTTCTTTATATATTAATGTCTCAATGAAATTGTCTTATCAGCTTAAACAACATTTTGTATTCTATTATCTTCAAACACACTGAAAGTCATTGTTTTCAAGTTCTTTGAAAGTAAGTACTAATCATTAGACGTAACATTAATGTGTGGTAATATTGGTTACGACGTTATGATCAGGAAACAATTTATTGTTGAGAAAATGAAGTATTGTGTATGTGTTAGGGAAGTCTATCCACCTGCCCCACCCCCCTTTTTTTGGGTTTCTTTTTTCTTTTTTTAGGTATTTTCTTTATTTACATTTCAAATGTTATCCCCTTTTCTGGTTTCCCCTCTGGAAAAAAAAAAAAAAACCCTATTCCCTCCCTCCTTCCCCTGCTCACCAACCCACCTTCTCCTGCTTCCTGGCCCTGGCATTCCCCTATACTGGGGCATAGAGTCTTCACAGAACCAAGGGCCTCTCCTCCCATTGATGACTGACTAGGCCATCCTCTGCTACATATGCAGCTGGAGCCATGAGTCCCACCATGTGTACGCTTTGGTTGGTGGTTTGTTTCATATGGCTCAAAGTTGCTATATAGCTAAGATTGGCCTTCAACACCTGATAAGGGCATCTTTTAGTAAACAGTTGATTTCCTTCCTGCTATATAGGAAGTGTGTGTGTGTGTGTGTGTGTGTGTGTGTGTGTGTGTTTGAGCTAAAAAAAAAGCTTAGAAATGTAAACAGCCTCCTTTTGAGGTATCCTCTTGGCTTGGAACTCAGCAATTAGGCTTGACTGGCAGGCCAGTGACCCTCAGAGACCACCCCTCCCCACGAGACACTGAGTACCAAACTCAGATCTTCATGCTGAAATAGCTCTTCAGTTTCCTGTAGGAACTGTTTTAACAAATGTTTCTTTTGGTAGAAGATTTTTTTTTTTTAATTTTGCAAATTATATCATTTGTGAATTTTACCATTTTATGTTATCAAATTTTTAGCACATCTTAAAAGTAGCATCAATTTTGTCTTTGAAAAGTAGCATACAAGCATGTAACCAACCACTTCTTTGCTGATTTTACCCAGTAAATTGATTGCATCTCATTTTTATTCAAGTTACTAATTGAAATAAGCCATTAACAACTGGTTCCTTCCGGTCTGTCTGGGCAGACCTTGGGCGCAAATTTTGCAGTCAGTCCCACAGCATCCAGAGGAAGCTCTGCTCCCAGGTGCTCTAACACGCCCAGGATCAGAGGATCAGAGGTGAGGAGGACACATCTGTCCCAACACCTGGAGTAACTGGAAGCAGTGGGACCCAGGCACACAGGAACTCCGCCAGCCCAGTAGCACTGTTTCCTTCAGTTCTGTCTGGGCCAGCCACTGCCCTGAGCATACTTTGGGCACAAAATCCACAGCCAGTCACACAACACCCAGAGGAAGCTCTACTCCCAGGCGCTCTAACAAGCCCAGGATCACAGGATTCCAGAATCACAGGATCACAGAGACAACTTGACTCTGAGGAGTTCTGACACAACCAGGATCACAGGAAGGACAGGCTCCAGTAAGATTTAGCAAGGGCAGGTAGCACTAGAAATACCAGATGGTAGGAGGCAAGCATAAGAACATAAGCAACAGAAACCAAGGTTACTTGGCATCATCAGAACCCAATTCTCCCATTATAGCAAGTCCTGGACACACCATTACACCAGAAAAGCAAGATTCAGTCTAAAATCGCTTCTCATGATGATGATAAAGGACTTTAAAAAGGACATAAATAGCCAGGTCGTGGTGGCGCACGCCTTTAATCCCAGCACTTGGGAGGCAGAGGCAGGCAGATTGCTGAGTTCGAGGTCAGCCTGGTCTACAGAGTGAGTTCCAAGACAGCCAGGGCTACACAGAGAAACCCTGTCTCGAAAAGACCAAAAAAAAAAAAAAGGACATAAATAACTCCCTCAAAGAAATACAGGAGAACACAGGTAAACAGCTAGAAGCCCTTCAAAAGAAAACACAGAAATCCCTTAAAGAACTACAGGAAAACACAATCAAATGGGTGAAGGAAGTGAACAAAACCATCCAGGATCTAAAAATGGAAATAGAAACAGTAAAGAAATCAGAAAAAGAGACAACCCTGGAGATACAAAACCTAGGAAAGAGATCAGGAGTCATAGATGCAAGCATCACCAACAGAATGCAAGAGATAGAAAAGAGAATCTCAGGGGTAGAAGACACCATAGAAAACATTGACACAACAGTCAAAGAAAATGCAAAAAGCAAAAAGCAAAAAGCAAAAAGCTCCTAACTTAAAACTTCCAGGAAATCTAGGATGCAATGAGAAGACCAAACCTAAAGATAACAGGTATAGAAGAGAGTGAAGACTCCCAGTGTAATGGGCCAGCAAATATCTTCAGTAAAATTATAGAAGAAAACTTCCCTATCCTAAAGAAAAAGATGCCCATGACCATACAAGAAGCCTATAGAACTCCAAATAGACTGGACCAGAAAAGAAATTCCTCCCTTCACATAATAATAAAAACACCAAATGCACTAAACAAAGTATTTTAAAAGCAGTAAAGGAAAAAGGTCAAGTAACATATAAAGGCAGGCCTATCAGAATTACACCAGACTTCTCACCAGAGACTATGAAAGCTAGAAGATCCTGGGCAGATGTCATACAGACCCTACAAGAACACAAATGCCAGCCCAGGCTACTATACCCAGCAAAACTCTCAATTACCATAGATGGAGAAACCAAAATATTTCATGACAAAACCAAATTTACACAATATCTTTCCAACAAATCCAGCCCTACAAAGGATAATAGATGGAAAACACCAACATAAGGAACAAAACTACACCTTAGAAGAAAGTGATCTTTCAACAAACCCACACAAACCTAATTCCACCTCTTACAACACAAACAACAGGAAGTAACAATTACTTTTTCTTAATATCTTAATATGAAGATTAATATTACCAAAATATCCTAATTGATTGAAATCCAAAAATATGAGGAATTAGAAATTTGTTGACTGTCATCCAATGGTCTCTCTAATTTGGTAATTGGAGAAATAGGTCCAATATTGTACAATCTATATACACTTTCAGCTTGTTTGTTTGTGACAGTGTCTTGCTGTGTACAACATAAGGGTCTTGAAATCTTGCTTCTCCCATCTCAGCATCTCTATTAGTAGTATTGTTTATTTCATGTTTTTATACTATAGTATGGTTTTTAGAACAGCTTATATATTTCAAAAGTATTTATACAGCCAAAAGAAACATAGACAGTTAACTTGGGAGGTGGCTTGTAAGAGAACAACAAAGAGTGAGACTGAATGCTTTGCTTGATGTTTGTAACTCTTGTATCAAGTTTGAAGAAGAGGACTAATTTATAAGTTACTCTTTCTTTAAGATGAATGCTTTTCCAAATTACACCAATTAACCAGATTCTTACCCTCACCTAATGTATGTGCCACCCTCCAAACAGAACCATTGTTCATTGAAACAGTTGGTGAAAGACTTTTTGGATAGACCATCTTAATACACACACCATTTCTTAAATGAATGTAACCTGTTCTCTGTGGGCTGAGAATAAAGTCACTCACTCAAGTCAAATAGTTTTGACCGTAGCAGGAAGTCTGTATCCAAAAATCGAGCCTACAATTCATTCCTTGGTGCAGCAGAACTGTCAACTCTCAGCTTAACTAAGATGGAGGTAAAATCCTTTGGTGATGTGAGGGTCATTGAAGTACAGCCTTATTACAATGAAATCCAAGGTCTAAAAATTGTTCTTATTTTGGGCTTGTACTACAGAAAGAGCCAAGATTTTAAGCTCTACTCAATACACAACAAACAAATAAACAAAAAGACTATGTATATGTTCATTTAGAAAATACTAGTAGTGATTTATTATTTTAAAATATACAGTTAATATGTTTGGAGTTTTTAAAAATTTATATTGAGAAAAACATATGCGTTTTCAGTATTGCTGTAGGCAAGCACCTACATAAGATTGTTAAATTGATTGTTGTTTTATATCAAACAACTTTTATAATACTCACTTTTTTTTTGTTTGTTTTCGAGACAGAGTTTCTTTGCATAGCCCTGGCTGTCCTGGAACTTACTCTGTAGACCAGGCTGGCCTCGAACTCAGAAATCTGCCTTCCTCTGCCTCCTAAGTGCTGGGATTAAAGGCGTGTGCCACCACTGCCCAGCTTATAATACTCATTTTTATTGTTACAATATTTTATAAATTTTAAAGAATATGACAAAAAGGTATTCTAGGTATTGAATGGGAGGGTCTCTGGGAGGAGTTGGGATACAAAAGGGGAACAAGAATGTGATTCAATTCTATTTACGTAAAATATGTTTTAAAATGTTAACAAATTCAGATAAATTGAAATCATGTATCTTTTCTCATCATAATGCAATAAAACTTAAAAAAAAAAAAAAAAAGAAGCCATTAACTGTTTCAAGACCCCTAGGTTGTAGTGATAGCTCAGTGGTTAAGAGCACTGACTGCTCTTCCAGAGGTCCTGAGTTCAATTCCCAGCAACCCCATGGTGGCTCACAGCCATCTGAAATAAGATCTGCTGCCCTCTTCTGGTGTGTCTGAAGACAGCTACGATGTACTAACATAAATTAAATAAATCAGTTAGGTTTTTTTTTAAGTTTATTTATTATTATATGTAAGTACACTTTAGCCATCTCCAGACACACCAGAAGAGGGCATCAGATGTCATTACAAATGGTTGTGAGCCATCGTGTGGTTGCTGGGATTTGAACTTGGACCTTTGGAAGAGCAGTCAGTGCACTTAATCGCTGAGCCATATCTCTAGCCCCCAAAACAACCGTTTCAAGACCGGTAAAATGTGAGCTCCTACAGAGCCAGTGACTTGTTAGATTATTTTTTTCAAACCATTCCCCACTCCACAATCCCTTTTTGAAACCGGGTCACAAGTTGGTTTTCAATTGTGTTGGGTGAGCATGACATTGAATTCTCGATTCTTCTCCTTCCATCCTCCCAAGTGCTGCAAGTGTGCAGTGCTATGCCAGGCTCTCATCTCCCTTCCTCATCAGCTGCACATTTACATTTTAGGTTGACACTGACTGCAATCAGAAGGTGGTAGTTTATGATCAAAGTTCCCAAGATGTTGGTTCTCTGTCGTCAGACTGCTTTCTCACTGTACTTCTGGGTAAACTGGAGAAGAGCTTCAACTCTGTTCACCTGCTTGCAGGTGAGTTGGGACTAGTGGAAAGGGCTTGATCTGTTACTTCATTGTATGTAAGCAGTATCTCAACTGATGTGAAAAATGAGTTACAGCTGTTGATTGATATATTCATTGATCGTGAATACTTGTATTCCTCCACATTAAATCTGTGAAGTGGTGTTTTACTTTATTTTTTGTTTGTTTGATTCTGAGGGAAGGTTTCACTATGTAGCCCAGGCTGGCCTCAAGTTTGAAGCAGTCCTTCTGCTTCAGTTTCCCTAGTACTGAAATTACAGGTGTGAACTTTCACACCTGGCTAGGTCAGTGTATTCTGACCTGACTCAAATGCCTTTGTGTCTTATTAGCTGGCTCATAGCTGCTTGCTTCTGTCTAGTGATTTTCTGTGTACCTGCTGTTTAAAAATACTGAGTGATTTGAATCTCTGCTCTTATGAAGTCTTATCTTTTGGCTAGAGCCAGACCAGCATTACAGTGTCAGACTCTTATTATTTATACTTGAAGGAGACTCCAGAGAGAACCTCACCTTCTCAGGCATATGAACCATGAAATGAGCAAATTTTGCAAACTGTTTCTTCTAATTTTTATGTAGACTATTTTAAAACTTTCTTACTTATATATATTTTTCTGTGATTTTTGTTTGGTTTTTACACTTGTAAAAAGGTTTTAATATATACATGCTAAGCAACTGGGTACTTTTGTAACGCATACAGGAAGGACTACACTCCCTGAGAGAGAGCACAGTGTGGCAAGTGCATCTCATGGACTCCAAACAAATGGTCATTCTTTGCCTACTGTTGCAGACTGGCTCACAAGAATGGGAAATGTGTTGACCCTGCGTAGGACCTTAACATAAAGTTGCTTCCAGGCAGATTCTAATACCCAAAAAGGTTTTTTTTTTTAATGTGACCTAGGAAAAGATATTAATGGGTATTATCATTTTCCACCTTTGGTGTTTATTAGGAGGAGGATACAGTGAGCTTGATTAGTTATTGACAATTAGTTATTAGAAATATAAACATGTTAGTTTTAAGATCAATAATTTGTTGGTATACAAACAGTTTTAAAATGTTAATACTTTGAAACTCCATGCAAGTTTAGGTAAAATTCCTGTATTTCCAGTTCTTTCACACATTTTTGCTTCAGTTCTCTAGGAACAAAGATAGTTTTTGTCATCATCCTCCCCCACCCCCCAGGTAGGCTCTAACTATACCTTATATTTATGCTGTGATTCTCGAGTCTCTGTATGCCTACGTTTTAGAGAGTGTAGCTTACATAATTATGTGACTATGATTATATTTTGTTCTGTCTCTGTTGATGGATGTGTGTGTGTGTGTGTGTGTGTGTGTGTGTGTGTGTGT